>CM076581.1:1710376744-1710490137 GCA_034641835.2 Pinus albicaulis
ACAATGTGCTGAAAAATGGATAAGAAGTAGAAATTGTATTATTTAGAGTAAAGTGAACACGACCAGAAATACTATTGAAGGATAAATTAAATTTTATGAAAGATGAAATCTTCAGATTATTAAAGCTGGTTGGAATATTTTCTTTCAATTAATTATGAGAAAGGCCAAGGCTAATAACTTGCTCTAGCTTTCCAAAAGTGTTTGGGATGTTTCCTGTAAGTTGATTATTGGCCAAGCTCAATTCAATTAAAGAACCCACAAAACTAAGTTTACAAGGAATCTCACTTGTGAGCTTGTTTGCATATAAATGCAAGTTTTCCCAAGTTATTTTGCACTCTGATTCTAATTAGGATTGTGTAAGATCCATAGTCGTTTGGAAAATTTCCATGGAAGTTCGTAATGAAAAATATTTTCTTTTGCGTTATCCCATCAGTACAGAACAGTGGAGGCAATCCATTGAGCTGATTAGTTGAATCATCTAAGATAGTAAGTTTACTTCTCTTTCCAAGATGCCAACTTAAGTTTCCTGTCAACTGATTCATCAACAAAGAAATATCATATAAATGATCAAGCTCAGCAAGACATTCTATATCTGACCTGTTACTGTTGTTCCAGACGTATACAAGATCTACAGTTTTCAATGAAGATATCTCATTAGGAATGATCCTTGTGAAATATTATTATCCTGAATCAAGAGCAATCAGGGATATTTATTATCTCATAAGAAATCTAAGATTGGGAATTGTGAGCGAAATATTTCAGAGATATGAAAAATATGCCATGATTGCAGATGTCTTAAGCACCTTCAACTATTCTCCTCACCGTGGATTGATGCTTGATTTGCTCAATTACAACTATCTTCTTTGGAAATTGGTAAGTTGTAACCTATTCAATCAAGCTCATGAACTCTATTGAGAAACAACCAGCAAAAAAAGGTTGGGTGCCTGGTTTTGTCAGATATGATGCTTTGACTCAGGGCAATGTTTTCAATTCAAATTGAATGTGGAAGTTAAATAAAATATTTCAATTTAAATTCTATATGTAGCTATTAAAACTAAAAAACTATTATGGCTAAAATATTTGTGGCTTGTTGTTGGTCACCATTCTTTACAGGTTGATAGATAGTATATTAAATATTAATTTAAATTATGCACATTTAAATATAGAAGAAAAGTTTGTATTTATTTGATCTATATAAGCTTATAGTAGTTAAAAAAGGAGTTGTCTTTAGTGCGATTTTTTGGAGACTCTTTTGGTGGATTTTTTCAGTGTAATTTTTTTAAAATCTGGCAAGAATTTATTGAAAACAGGAATTTGATGAGTAACTTGCACAATGGAAGTGTCCTGGGAGTTTTTTAGAGTGCTGAATCTATATATACAGTAAAAAAATCAGTTTAAATAACATGAATCAAAATTTTACCTTAATTTTTTTCATCGGATTCCGGCATTAGAAACTCCAAAAAATCACATTAAATACTACTTTGTTAAAAAATTTCAATGGTATTTTTTTCATAACAAAAAAAATGTCTATTTTTTGTGTTCAATATGGAGTTGACACATGGCTTATTACATACAAAGGTCACAACATAGTATGACGAAGATGTGTAAGCTCAACGACATGTGTTCTTTTTAAAATAAATAAAATAAAAAATAAATAAATATACATATTTAAATAATTGTATATTCACATTTGCGAGATTTGTGTTAGTTGAGTTGCTGGGTTCGTTGGCTTTTATTTACGAACACTCAAAAAAGAGGTATGGTAAATAAATAAAAGCGGAGGTGTGGTAAATAAATAAAACCTATTGAGTACGGTAAATAAATAAAAATATAAAGCAGATGTATGGTAAATAAATAAAACCTATTTTTATACTTACTCCAAAGTATGGTAAATAAATAAAAATATAAATAAACCGTAGGTATGGTAAATAAATAAAACCTCTTATACTTACTCCAGAGGTATGGTAAATAAATAAAAATATAAATAGACTAGAGGTATGGTAAATAAATAAAACCTATTTTTATATTAATTCCAATAAAACCTCTTTTTATCTACAAAAACTCAAAAAGGAGGTTTTTTAAGATGGGCCAAATATTGTATTTATAAAAGAGGTATGGTAAATAAATAAATATAAAATATGTATAAAGAGGTATTGTAAATACATAAAAATATATCAAATATGATTAGAAATCAACATCTATGTATATACCACCTCGATCAGGGTGTCACGCAGGAGCAATTGAATGGAGGTCAGTGCCACGCGGGGGCATGCACCTAACCAACCATCTTAGATACTAATGAGCTAAAGAACGTCAGTGCTTGGCATGCTCGGAGATGATGGAAGTTAAAGAAACAACGAATGTCAGAGGAGGCTAGGGAACCACACCGAGTGCGGAGGAGGTTAACGCATAAGATTAGCATGTAAGGTAGGAAGGTAATTAGCTGCCGGTTAGAAGACCTGCCAAACGAAGCAGAGGGAGAGGAGGAGCAAAGCTATTGACTGGTTAAGCGGTATGTAACGACTTTCATCACCTTGGTATATCAATTCTCTGTTCTACCCATGGCGGGTAACAATGATTGTGAGAAACAGGCTAATTCTTGTAAGGGGTTATTCTGTCAGTTGGAAAGGGTATTTACTTGTTCTGGTTTTAAAGGAATTAAATAAATTGAACCCTATTTCCGTAGCCCGTCCATAGGAACTTTTAGGTTCTGCTCTAAGTTGAATTCTGAAGCTCGAGAGGAATTGCGCCTCTACAAAATTTTTATAAATAGCAACACGGTTTATCTATCTGGGTTGCATGTTCTGCATATAGGAAACTCCTGGTTTTGTTTTCAATTTTATTTACAAATCCTCTGCACCAGCATCAAAACAGGTTTCATGGAAATTCCCTGTCACAGTTCTAAGATAGGGTCTGTGGATAGGTTGCAAGGTCTGTGTTTTATGTTATTCCGCTTACACTACATGAGCACTTGTCTTCCGGGATCTGAATCCTGGGCTACCAATATTGAAATGCGACAGTTGAACCTCTTCCCTTATGGTCAAAATAGGCCTACATTACTTCGTATGCAGTCTAGTCTTAGTTGTAATTGGTATTTCTTAGTAGGCTTATGCTGTAACGGCCTACTGCAAATTCCTTCTTCTAAAAAAGTCTCTGTCAAGGTTACCATTGTAGTTAGTTTCAACATTCAACGTTCTGCCAACTTGACAAAACATACATCTGCACCAGTTAGTAACGGAGTAGAAGACTCCATCATCACATGCAAAAAAAATTTCATCAACTTTTCTCTGCAATATACATGATTCTCTTAAATTAATACAAGGAGATTACTCTCTCAAGCTATCATCGCAAGAGGTCAATCCGGGAAACGGAAAAGTACTCGAAAAGGAAAGCAAGAAAAAACAAATAAGAAGGAGGAGGGCCCAAGAAAATGTGGTAGGAAAACTCACAAAGAAGTTCTTGAAAATATCTCTGACCTCTATGAAGCTGCTAATCCAACTCAAATTCATACTACCATCCATGGATGGTGTTGTTTAGTTATCCCTCACACTAAGGAAAAAAAGAGCAGCCGAAGTTAACAAAGGAAAGGTCCACAAAGATAGCATGGTGAGTGAGTTAAAAGATGCTTTGGCACAGAATTTACTTAAGTCACGGGCGTGGAAGGGAGACTTGAGGCACTAGACAGTCAAATAAGAAGGTCACATTCCATAAGGCGGAAAGGTCCAAAGGAAAGAGGCATGCACAAGGTATTCTAGGGGTACCAAGCGAAGGCGGAAGGATGTGAAGGCTTACCCCTCGGAGAATGTGACATCACACGGTGGCAGAACAATCACAAAAATTCCGCGTGATGGTAGAGTATAATGGGAGGCCCTCATAAACCCCAACGGAAACTTAAGTGGGCCCATCAAGAAGGACATCTGGCACTGTGTAAATAAAAGGTAAGGTAAGTATAGGGAAGGCGGCACAAGACCAGTACATGCCTTAACCCAGCGTGTGGCTTACACCTACTCGGCTACTAGTAGCCAACAACCTATCGCCACGTGTCTCACTATCGACGTCCTTATGACGTCAACCCTACATTTGTCACCCTAGCATCATATTCCGCAAACCTAGGTTTTCTTTAATCTTGTTTTACTCCCAGACTTGGTAGAATACTTGTTTTTTATGAATATGTCGTGCAACGAAGCTTAAAATCTAGTACCAGGTCATTTTCAATCCCCACGTCACTTTCCCCTAAGGCTTCCTCACTGTTTGCAGGTATTTAGTCGTTCCTCCACCTCACTGTTGTGGAGGTAAATCCCCTCTACAGACAGAGGCAATCCCTACTAGTCCAGACCAGGTCTAGCAACAATCGTTCACGCTATAGTGTAGGTTCCTAATTGCAAATAAACCAACTAGCGATGAAGGCTTACCTGGAATCCAACGCTGTCGCTCGTAGAGAAAGTAGCGCTCCCGTTCCTTAGCTCTGGCAGATCACGATCCACACGATCTCCGTGACCAGACACCTGCACACGCAAGAAACACAACAAACGCAAGCGTAAAAACCAGTATATGCAACTATATGTCAGTCATAGAAGACATAACTCATTATCATAATCAATAACAAGAGTGGAACCATAACCAATAGTCACTTATCATTAACCAATCAAAGGAGGATACAACCTGGCTCTGACGCTGAATTCTCCTTCGGAGGGTCGCCGGTGGAACACGTCTCAAAAAAGCTTGTCAGGGATAGGACAAGCCTCTCTCTTCGAATGTCTCGACAATAATCTCCTTTCTTGGATTTGGCCTTAAGGGAATGAATCAAGGCTCTTGCAGCATAAGGCTCTGATGGATCTTGGGAACTTGGAGATTCTACCATTCAGCCATTCAGCCCCTTCATCAATGGATGAAGGCTATATTTATAGAGGAGAGGAGGAGGTTGGGATCCCTACAATAGTGGAAGGGAGGCCTTATCCCTTGGAAGGTTCCCCATAAGGTGGAAACAAGAGGCCAAAGGAGGAAGGCCGTGGTTATTCAGTCGAAACCACTCCTGATGACTCATCCACGAAGTTGTTGTAATCGAAACTTCACCTCTTTTTTTAAAAAACTTTCCAAAAGAAGATTGGTGCGGGTGCTTAACTGGGACAGAGTGCCAATTGGCGCAGGCTCAGTGTTAATTTTCCTCATTGGCGCGAGTACATAATTGGCTACCAGCGCCAAGGCAAAAACAGGAGTTTTTAGGGGTCTGCTCAGGAAATGATCAACAGAAGAAATGTTTTCCTCATGGAAAGGGATGCAATGATGGTATTTGCAAGGCATGACACTGCTTATTGGTCATAGAAACAACCCTCCAATGGGCGAGATGGGGATTGCAGGGACGGTGAAAAATTACTGTGTAACAGATGCCCCGTAAATCATGAGGCCCGAAAGAGAGAGAGGGGTGAAATGCTTTACGAGAACGTGTCCAACTGAAAACACCGCTGTCGGAAAACCTGCCTAGAGAAATACAACTGATATCTCAGATACATGATATATATGTGGTATGGGTGCAGCCATCCATAACAGAGTATACAATAATCAAGATCCAAGGTATGGACGCAGCCATCCATAAGGGATCGACAAATAGACTCAGGTATGGTCGCAGCCATCTAGTGAATGAGTCATGTAATTAATAACAATCCACAAAATCGCAGCCTGGATTCCAACAGACAAAATCCAGGGTCTTGCGCTCCATCTCGACTCGAACAGAGTACAAGTTCAAGCATGTGAATATGTGAGCTGAAGTCGAACATGCAAGAACATCGCCTGATTACCAACCATTGACGAAAGCTGTTAACAGACGCGAGAGGTACCACCAATGATGACAATGGCCCTCAAGGTACTATGGGTACAATCTATGGCATGTGAATCAGTGAGCTAGCGTCGAACACTCGTAGAATCCTTCGATCGGAGGCCAATGATGCAAACCTCACGTCGAATGCGAAGAACCTGCCATTGAGGCATGCAGGCTCCAAGGTACCAGAAGGGAGTCTCTTGATCAGCTTCCTGGATAATAAGCTGAAGTTGACAGGAAGTGACCTTGATCGAAGGTGGGCCATAGTTTTTCCCACATCATCGACACGAGACAGAGGAACATAATGTCTTTGTGCATCAAGATCAGACGAGAATCAGAGGAAGTTTGAAATCTGCAGAGGTCAACTTCTCTTGAACATATTGGTGGCATGACAGTGGATTTGGCAGTATTTGACATCAAAAGATCAGAGGTCATGGTGACGAGGCAAAGAGCAGATGAGAGGTCAAAAAGGATCACCCAAACCCACGGAGGCAAGTGGAAAACGAGATGAGATGTCCCCAACCCGACACGAATGCAGACAAGTGTCATGTTCAAGAGCAACATACTGCCGACACGACAATGATATTGGTTCCATTTTTCCCCACCATTTCTGGCGAGTACCTCTTTATTTTTACACAAGCTTGAAGAGGATACCATATGCTTGTCATATAAGTCCGCCCTTCGGGCAAATCCATCCTAGTACATTTAACGAGCCCTAGGAAGGGGGAACTCGAATAACGTCATTATGACTGAATCCAATGTCATCAGGGTTTAAAGAGTTTGACAAAGGAAGATCCCGATGTCTTTTCATGTTTAGAGAGTCTGAAAAGACATAAAACAGTGAACTCCACAGGTCCCTTTTCGTAAATAGTTCCTCAGATCTGAAAAGGTAGAAAACTTTGTCTGAGAAAACCTCCTAGTCGCGATAGGCTAGGGTATTCCTTTTTTGTAAATAATCTATCCCAGCCCGAAAAAGGGGTAAACGTATACTGGGTAGATTTTGTTTCGCAACCACTTTAACGAGATTGAAATGACAAGTGACTCGGCAATCTTTTCAATTTTCAAGAGTCAGAAAAGAGCTGAAAGTTGACTCCTCCTGGAGGAATGAGTGGTATAAAGGGTAGCAATTGGTTCCGGTAATGGTGGAACTTCTCAGAACAAGTAAAGGTTAAGAGGCTGGCTAACAAGACCACTCATCGCAGCGGTTCCTCAGGAACGGTTAAAACAACCAAGCGAAGGCATATGATCGGCCAAGCAGATAGTGACGATGGAATGAGAAAACCAAGGCTCATCTGGCAAAAACAGGCTAATAAAATGGCAATCACAAGAGGTAAAATGGGGAAGGTTTCATTTTTACACAAGCTTGAAATCAGAAAACTCTGCTTGAAGTTGGCTTCATTTTTACACAAGCTTGAAACAAAGATAAAATATGCTTGAAACCGGTTTCTTTTTTACACAAGCTTGAAACGGAAACAAACTATGCTTGAAAAAATAAGCATGTCCCCTAGCATGGTGACTCAATTCGAGGTACATGCCCCCCAAGCTTCAATCTATATGAGAGGTAGATGGAGTGAAGGTTCACGTTACGAGATCAAGAGAAAGACTCGACTGGGATTTTACAAGATCTAAACAAAGACTCGAATTGAACAAGAATGTGTTTCATTATTTTAACGAGGTTTACACATTAAAAGAACTATCCTCAGGACACCTTGTTTCATGGTTTAAGGAGCTTGGCACAAGACAAGAAACTATGCTCCGACGACCTTGTTTCATTTTTTAAGGAGCTTGACACAAGACAATGAACTATGCTCCGACAACCTCATCATAATGAACAAGAAGTCACCGCTTCCAAGAGTTCCACTCCCGATGGAAGGAAAACATCCTGGAAGTCAGGACCCAATGCCCCCAGCACCTGATGCACAACGGCACTATCACTGAGTATAGGCACGGAGTAGGTAGCCACATAGTTGACCTATGGTGGGGCAGATACAACGAGTGGATAAAGACTAGGAAGGGATGATGGCTAGCCAGTTGCCATATTAGGACCAAAGAACGAAAGCTGATCAATGGTCACGATCCGTCATTCAGGCGGAAAACAGACCACATGAAAAAGGGAGGAGACAAGCGCTCCCATGGCATAGGTGTAATCGTGCCCCAAGAGCAGATTGAAATCCAAGGGGCCTGGAACAACCATCACGTCCATATGGACGGTTTTACCTCCCAAAGTAACAGGTAACCTTGGAAGGATCCCTAACGGTTGACTCGTTCTTCTGTTAAATGCCAACAGATTCTGCGTAATAGGCGCAAGTGGCGGCGAACTAAAAGCTTGCCAAGTAGTTGAGGATAAAACACTAATAGAGGCACCTTCATCTATAATGGTGCTGGGTATGACCAGACCAAAAGCCTGTACTGTGATATCGAAAGGCACATAAGACGGAAGGCGATATCCCGCGAATCGATCCCAATCAAAAGAAGCGACCAAACTACTCGGACGGGCTACCATCGAACTGAGATGGTCCTCCCCTGGAGTTACGGAAGAAGAAGGAGCATCCTCCACAACCTCCATCTCGAAGGTGGGAGGGGTATCCTCCGGAACCTCCATCACGGGAGGTGGAGGAGCAGCTTCTTGAGATATAGGGATAGGAGAATCTTTCTCCAAGTCTGAAGAATCTGAAGAAACAAGAAGAACCTGAGGGGGATGAGATCCACTCTCGGCGGAAAAGACCTGGTTCACCGTAGAAGGGGCCAGCTCAACTGATCCCACAACCAATGGTTGGTTGGGAATGGATTCTTGAATTTGAATTTCCAAAGGAGCGGGATCGACCAAGGATGACTCTTGACCAATCATAGAATTAGCTGGTGGAGGACTCAAAGAAAGCTGTTTGTAACCAGCCGGGAGGCATGGTGTATAAACGGTTGCGTTGTCCAAGACTCGCTTGGCTTCATCCATATACGGACAAAGGTGAATGGCATGGTGCCCTTCACACAAATTACAGGGATTGGTAATCTTACCCTGCTTCTTAGGAGTCTTACCAACACTAGCTGAAGATGTGCCCCCAACCTGACTCCTGGAAGCCAAAGGCAACGACGGATGACCGTTGGACCATACTTCGAGTACCTTGGGAATGCCAGGGTAGTCTCAAAGAAGATGGTCTCCCGTGCACAACATGCAAGGGAACTTGACTTTCCGTGAAGGGTTGGAAGTTTTATCAAGAGGAGGTGCGTTAGAAGCTGCAGCTTTAGCCTCTCTCTTATCGGACTTCTTCTTCTTTGTCTTCTTCTTCTTTTTCTTAGCCACCTGATTACTCGAATCCAGACTTTCACCAGGCGAAGTAGAAAAGGAGGACACAAAAACAGGCGAAGAAGGGGAGAGGTCCACCTTGGAATCAACATGATGTTGTTCAGGCGGAGGAGATGGTTGAACAGTAGCCGAGACATTCGGGACCACAGAGGTTGAAAACAACCAAACAGGCAACCCAACCGTTAACCCAGGAAGGGACAACGTTGCCATATAAGGAGCGCCAACATTCCCAAAAGGAGGAAAATGACCAAGATTCCCATCGGAGGGGATTCCTTGGTTAGTGAACTCCGAGAAAGTTGCCATCAGAAACGATCTTCAGAACAACACCCTAAGGAAACTAACTTTAACCAGGGATATTTCTTGGGCAGTTAATTTTTAAAACATTGAAACAAAACTCTGTTGTTTCATATTTTAAGAGTTGAGAAATAGGCAAAGGGTGACTCTGTCACTTTCAGATTGGAAAGAAGCGTGAAAGGACAAGCGCTTGGTGATCTTTTCAAATTTAAAGAGTCAGAAAAGATCGAAATGACTACTCAGGAATTCTAGGCAGAGGGTGTACCAAATAACCGTGAACTGCAATATACACCTTGGTTTCAAAATGAAAGAGAAATCAACCAAGGACTTAATGTATGTGCATGAAATCTCCCCGAATGCTGTGTCCGGTGTATCACGGGTATAGGGCAGCAGACTCGGCTTCCTATGGATAAAGGATAGAAATCTAGTGGGGTATCCCTTTATATACGCGATGGTACGAGGAGCACAAGTCCGTATAAGTGCTGTCTAAAGCCAAGAGGCGAATGACAGCTACTAGGTTTAAAGACGCCGGAACACGTCTCTAGCCTAGACCTCTAAATGTTTCGTTAACGTTTCAATGTTGCCTTAGGTAAATTGAATAAATTTTAATGTTGATCTTCAATTATGTTTCAGTTTTCAGGCTCTACCGCATGTCATATGACAATCTCCTATATGCAGCTATATGAGAAAATAAAAATTTTCAATTCGATGAATGCTATCTAGTTAAGGGAAGAGTTTCAAACAATGATGCAAAAAACAACAACACTTCAAATGAAATTTTTCCAAACTAGATGACTTTCACTATCCAAAAGTAATTTCAAACATTCAACGATGCGAATAATGCAATGTAATCTATGCAAAATCCTCTTTTTCGAAAACTATGCAATTGTAATCTATGCACAATTTCCTTTTCTTTTTCAAATGATAAGAATGCACTCAATGCATTTTTCGATGAAATGAGAATCTACTTAATGCATGCTTTTAATGAAAGAGAATGCACTCAAAGCGATTTTTAGCTTTCAATCATTAAACAATGTGATCTAAGTTCAATGATAAATCTCAAAATACTCTTCAATGCAATGTGATCTAATGCATTTCAACAAAAAGAACACTTTGAGACGAAAACTAAATAAACACAAATCTTCTTAATGAAGGATGAATGAAAAAGAGATGTAAACAAACACTAAGAATGCAATCGTTGTTTCAAACACTTTGTCACGAAATCCCTCAAAAGACGACAAGACATATGAGGTAAAACACAAAGAGGAATTCCAAATCAAGAGATCAAAACAAGGCATTCATTCCATTTTACATCAAGCAATCATGGAGAGAAGACATTTCAAACAATGAGCAATGTAATCTATGCTCATATAGAGAAAAGACCAGAAGGGAAAGACACACTGGTGAAGGATTCAAGGAAAAAGTCTCAATTTTCACACACCCTGAAATTGGCCCGACTTTGTCATTGACAACTAGCGCCAACTGGCGCGACTTGCTCACTGACAACTAGCGCCAATGCCCAATTGGCACGGCTTGCTAACTGACAACAAGCGCCAACGCCTGAAAATAAAAAAAAAACAAAGAATTTCTCCCAACCAAGACCAAACTCACCACTTCAAGCAGAATCTAAAACAAACCCAGAAGCGAAGTACTGACCAAAAGAAACTTCCAAAAAAGGGTAAACCCTAGCACTTACAGGAGATGGCGCGACTGTCTGGTTGTAATCCGTGCTAGACAGAGAATGGCGCGAGTGATGAACTGGAAACCTGCGCCAACTGGCGCGACTGTCAGGGTTAAACTCGCGCCAATAAAACCAACTATGAAAAGGTGAAAATTCAGAAAAGTAGAGGTCAGATCTGATCCTTTGGGGCTGAACCAAAAGCCAAACACTCAGAAAAGAGCCAGCCAAAAGAGCTGATCAAGTAGGCAAAGTCAAGAATCGACCGAAAGACAAGACAATACTACAAGTATTTAGTTCATAAACTAAACCGGAGATTGACTGAAGCAGCATTGATCTACTTCGCTAATGCAGAGAAATAGCGTTTCGAAGGCTATCTAGCTAACTTCAGGCTCCATCTATAGCTTATAAAAAAAACAACAACAAGCTAGACGATCCCCAGCGGAGTCGCCAAATTGTTGTGGAGGTAAATCCCCTCTGCAGACAGAGGCGATCCCTACTAGCCCAGACTGGGTCTAGCAACAATCATTCATGCTATAGTGCAGGTTCCTAATTGCAAATAAACCAACTAGCGATGAAGTCTTTCCTGGAATCCAACACTGTCGCTCATAGAGAAAGTAGCGCTCCCGTTCCTTAGCTCTGGCAGATCACGATCCGCACGATCTCCGTGACCGGACCCCTGCACACGCAAGAAACACAAAAAACACAAGCGTAAAATCCAGTATATGCAACTATATGTCAGTCAGAGAAGACATAACTCATTATCATAATCAACAACAAGAGTGGAACCATAACCAATAGTCGCTTATCATTAACCAATCAAAGGAGGATACAACTTGGCTCTGACGCTGAATTATCCTTCGGAGGGTCGCCGACGGAACACGTCTCGAAAAAGCTTGTCGGGGATAGGACAAGCCTCTCTCTTTGGATGTCTCGACAATAATCTTCTTGCTTGGATTTCGTCTTAAGGGAATGAATCAAGGCTCTTGCAGCATAAGGCTCTGATGACTCTTGGGAACTTGGAGATTATACCATTTAGCCATTCAGCCCCTTCATCAATGGATGAAGGCTATATTTATAGAGGAGAGGAGGAGGTTGGGATCCCTACAATAGTGGAAGGGAGGCCTTATCCCTTGGGAGGTTCCCCATAAGGTGGAAACAAGAAGCCAAAGGAGGAAGTCTGTGGTTATTCAGTCGAAACCACTCCTGATGACTCATCCACGAAGTTGTTGTAATCTAAACTTCGCCTATTTTTTTAAAAAAATTTCCAAAAGCAGATTGGCGCGGGTGCTTAACTGGGATAGAGCGCCAATTGGCGCGGGCTCAGTGTTAATTTTCCTCATTAGCGCGAGTACATAACTGGCTACCAGCACCAAGGAAAAAATAAGTGTTTTTAGGGGTCTGCTCAGGAAATGATCAACAGAAGAAATGTTGTCCTCATGGAAAGGGATGCAATGATGGTATTTGCAAGGCATGGCACTGCTTATTGGTCACAGAAATGACCCTCCAATGGGCGATATGGGGATTGCAGGGACGGTGACAAATTATTGTGTAACACTCACCGTTTTCCTTTTGTTTTACTTTTCAAAATCGTCACGGGGAAAACAAAATCCAGAAATTCGGAGCCTGAAACCCCACAAGCCCGCGAGGTCAGGGTTGTCCCTAGATCTGAACCCCTTATTTCACACATGTGTGAATTCATGACCCCTTCTACCCTTTCAGTGTATCCCGTATTAGACCCGAGCTGTTTAAATGTCATTTGAAGGGCCAAGACAGGTTTAGAGTTGTTGAGTCAGGTCTGTATTACCAGGTTGTTCCGAGCACATACATAGTCCCATAATTTATTAGTTGGCTCAGAGAAGCTTACAATGAACGTAGGGACTTATTACTGTCTGCTCAGGGTAATAATATTTTCCACATATCCCCTGAGCTCATAAAGAAAGCCCTTTGTTTGCCTCATAGTCAAAGTTATGCTGAGTTCTCTGAGTTGTCCCTCTCTTATGAGTTCTCAAAGTTTCCCTGGAAGCAACAAAGTGAATTCCTTAGCTTTCTTTCAGACTCTCACCTTACAGATCTCCTGCCCTCGGATGTTGTTCCCTTGTCCACTTTCAGAGACAATGTTCATCCGATGCTTGCTCTCATTTCAGGGTTATTTGGTCTTAAGGAGGTTGAGCGAGTGTCAAAATAATGTATAGCTCTTCTGTGGCTCATGGCTCAAAAGGGTACGCTTTTGGATATCCCCACGTTCCTAGCTTCGGCTATTCAAACTTAGTTTCAAGAGCTACCTTCCACTGGGTTTTTCCATTTTTATTCACTAGTATTTTATCTATTCCTATTTGAGCATGCTGACAAGTTTGAGAGTCTAGGCCTCGAGAAAATTTCAAGGACAAACGCCCAACCAAGAACTGTCTTTGAATGGAACATTTCAGTTCGTCAACTGCCTAATGGGAGGAGGTATATGAGGTTCTTAAATGAATTCATTTCAATAGCCTATGTCGTAATACATGAAAACCCCCCACCGAGAATATTTCCTGAGCAGAAGGACTGGCTGCAGTTCAATGATGAAGATAGCACAGGGGACTGGTACCCGTATGATGATTACACTGAAATCAGGGTCTATGGTGTGGAAGTGCCCCCTTACCGCTTGCCGGTGTTTCTAGCTATGTGAATCTTTGCCCTTGAGTTCATCTGTCAAACCCTAGAGGCCGACCAGATCCACTTCATGCCTGTGAAGAAAGGATATATTCTCAAGCTCCAAACCTTTGTTGGCCCCTTCACCATAAATTCGAGGCACGCCCTCTCCACAGTGGAAATGTTGCTTCAAGTGATGGACCTACTACAAGGAAAATTTTGGCCTTATGACTCGAAAGGGATCCTTTCCAATAGGAAAAGGAAAATAAATTCGACTACTTATGTACATGAGACTAGGCCCTTCATTGAGTGGAGATCTAACCTTGATACATGGACTTTGGATGCACAGATGGAGGCCGAGTCCTTAGTCGCAGAAGGGAGGGGCAACAATGCTTCTGTAGGGACATAAAAGAAGGGAGAAGCAGACAAGGTAGGTGCTTCAGGATGTCAAGTGGGCATGAACATAGATGAGGGATCTCATCCCTCTAAGAAACAGAGAATGGAAGGACTGAAGATTGTATGGGATGAGCTACCATAGGAAGATTTTTCCCGATATGGATTTCCTGATAGAAACAAGGCTGGTTTCATGATTACTTTTGACGGTGCCTCTTCGTTGGACCCTTCTGGGCTGTCATAGGCAGTTTCAGTTAACAGAGTAGAGGCAAGGGAAGAAATAAGCACCAGAAACAAGACCGCACGAGAAAGGCCGAGGGTTGAATAAGCCGGGTTTGTGGACAAATACCATACCCGGCTTACCACTGAGTTAGATATGGACAAGGAGCAGCTCATATTTTCTATTATAGAGGCGGTGTTGCAACCTTCAGCTGATGGGACTAGTTACCAGGCCCTGGAGATTTCTTTGAACCTGGCCAATATCCCTCTAATAGACAAGCTGGGCTTGCACTAGTGTGTCGGAGATATGTTGAGAGATGAGGTGGTAAAACTCACACTCTCTCTGAGGAAACTTGAAGACAAGTATAGCTCAATATTAGAAAATCAGAAAATAGAGAGAGCTAGTACAAGAGCGATCAACAATAGGCTAGAGACCATTAGGAAAACAATAAAGGATAAAGGGGATGACAAAGATGCAATTCGACAAAAACTCATCACTGATATGGAAGCAGAAAACTCAGAGCTGAAAAGGAGGCTAGATATACCCCGCGGAGACCATGTACAAATGGATGAATTGGTCCAGGGGGAGAGGGAGAAATCAACTCTCATTGATTCACTGGCTAAGGAAAAAGAAGGAAACACCCAAATGACCATAGAGATTGCAGGCCTAAAGCAGAGATTGTCTGATTTACAGGGAAAATGGGACTAGCATGTATGCATGGCTCCGACTTCTGACGAGCCTCGAACTACCCTAGAGCAGCTAACCAAGGCCTTGTCCGATTTAAAAGTTTCATAGAATGAAGCACCTACTGCTCGCTAAAGACTACATGAGATGGAAGCTACACTGGTGACAAATCAGAAGGTGGTAGCGGCCTTGCAGACTGAAGTCAAGAAATTGAAAAGAGAGAAATAGGTATAATATAAGACCATCAAATATTTGAATACTCCGATGAAGGGCAATGTGACACTCCTGGAAGTTGGGCACCTAATATGGAAGGATATAATATCAGAGGTCAAAAAGCATTGGAAATACCTCACTCTGATGGATGATAAGAAAATCGCGGTCCACTTATTCGGAGTAAAGTTGCAAGAAGGGCGTGAGGAAGGAGAATAAAAGGTGGAAATGGATAAGAGGTACATCAGTTACCTGAATGAATTGGATCTTGAGGAGTTACTCTCCCAAGGAATCACTGATCGTTTCAGAGGAGTAATGGAAGTTAGAAGAGTGATCGAAAAGGAGACTGCATGTGCAAACGCACTGAGTTGTTTAGAGCAGGTTGAAAAGGGAGTTGAGTAGTTCGATCGAGAGTGGGATAAAATGGTGGAGGTAGGCCTCCCATCATGTTGGCATCCTGAAATGGCTGCATTTTCTAGGCTAACGGTTTATGAACAGAAGTTGACAGACATCATGAACCAGGCTGATTTACCTTTGGAAAAAACTGCTTGTCTAAAGTCAAAAACAATAATAGCCGCTCTGAGTAAGGAGTTCTCCCTCCTTTACCAAATCAAACAGTGTCTAGCCATCCGAGTATATTACATGGATCTTACAGATATCCAAGCTTTAGTCGAAACATTTTTCACCATTCCGGCCCCAGGAGAGAGTGTGTGGAAAAAATGCAATGAATATGCCAACACTCCAGTATCAACATCTTCTCACCAGTCATTGCCTCCTCTCAGTCGCAAAACTAGTTCGTCCTCGTCATCAACACGTCAAAATCAACAGCCGTCAGGTACCCCTCTCTGCTCCAAAAAATGAAACTCATGTTCTAGCCCAGGTGGCCTATTTACTTTTATTTCTTATATATATATATATTGTAAAATCAAGTGAAATCTTTATTGCACCCTATGAACTTTTATTTTTCATTTACTGTTATGTTTTCAGTTAGCGCCTTCGTTAGGCCATGATGCAGATGATGAGAGGCCATTTTTCCTCATCATCATTTTTGGTTTTTGATTGAGACCCCAAACAAAAAAATATCTTCAGGGGAATATTTTGTCTGGAAAATATCTTTTCACAAAGCTCAGTTGTAAAGCTATAAAATATGTAATTAGAAACTGAAAATGGTGTTCTAGATTTTCCAGAGAAGAATTTGTTAATTGTGAATTTTCTCTTTTGTAAAGTTTTGAGATCCTCTCATAGTGTATGTCAGAAGACCCCATTGGGGAAAGGAAATGAAGCTATTATGTTGTGTAATGGATTCCAAATGAGATGAGTAACAATGTATATTTTCTCAGCAGTGTTTAAATATAGGTGTTTGTTGTGTTTCCGTCATTTTCCTGTTATCGTAGCTTTCAGAATGCGAATGTTCAAATTGGTTAGATGTGAATTTATCTTTAATGATACTCATATCTCCTTGTTTGTAAAATTTTAAATATGGCTCGAGGTGCGATTTCTGTTCCAAGTTCTATTCACATGCCATTATTCTTCTTGTATTAGTGAGGGGTGGATACATGAAGCTCTTACCCCAGTTTACAGGGGAGGAAAGTAGCACTGCTCAAAAGCATATTGAAGATTTATGTGCTTTCATAGAGAATTTCAATGTGGAACACCTGGATGTAGTTTTTAGGCTGTTTGTTCAATCTCTGGATGGCAAAGCTCGAAAGTGGTTCAAGACTCTGGGTGACCACACCATCACCAACTGGGAGGAGATGGAAAATGCTTTCACCTGAAAGTGGGGAGAGAAAAGAGACCATGGCTATTATCTCATAGAGTTAAACGTCCTAAAGAAGAGACATAGTGAGGATGTGTCTGAATTTTTTAAGAGATTCAAAAAGCTATACACTAACCTACTGCCTGATATGAAACCTCCTTAGATAGCCGCCAAGGTAGTTTTTGTAGGAGCATTTGAATATTAGTTTGGTTTCACCTTAAGAGAAAGGAAATCTGCATCGCTGGACCAAGCCCAGACCGATTCATTGGTGGTAGAAGCCAACTTTTCTTCTACAAGGAAATCGAAAGGGAGGCTGGACCATCATTTCAGACGAAGGGTTAAAGAAGAATCTTCTTCTTCAAACCAAGAAAGGGAGGTATCAAATTATAAGATCGAGGAAATGAATAAGATGATTAAGAATATTTCAAATAAATTGGTGAAATTAGAGCTAGAAGCTAAGAACGCCTCTTCACGGTCATCTCAGATCGCTCCTAACAGGGGGTATAACCCACAGTATATAAATCCGCCCTTGCAGATACTGCAAAGAGACAAGAAGGAACAACAAGATCATATATAGCCCCCTCTTTATTTGGAAGGGAAAATTGAAGGTCCTACTGAAGATATTCCTGATGGACAAGACGATCAGTATCTTTCCTATTCAGAAGGAGAAGAGGTAGAGCTTACTCTATGAGAGGAAGAAGAACAGAAAGTGAACTCCACTGAAGATCTTGACATTGATGATTATTGAAAATAGTTCGTAGATTTCATGCAAGCTCAGTTCCATAAGAAGTATGATCTTCAGTCTTCTAGAAAGAGAACTCGTACTCAAGACCAAGATGAAGAGTCACCTCCCAAAGGGTCGTTCCCTTAGAAATCTGATAGCTAATGTAAGAAGCAAATATAAGAGCCCTTGCATCAGAAAGCTACCACTCCCTCCTCATTTAATTTGATCTCCAAACCTCTTGCAAATACTAGAGAGAATTTTGCTGGCATAAATCCCCCAGTCCTTCCTAACGAGCCTAAAGAAGTCATCCCAGAAAATTCTCTTGTTGTTTTAATCTCCAAAAGGAATTAGAGAAAGTAAAAATCCCAGTCCCTTTAGTTGAGCTTTTGAATCAGCCTTCTTATAAATCTCAAGTGTCTCAATTCATACTCCCTCATGGAGTAGTCCCCCCTGGATAGTCTCAAACTTTAAGAAGAAAGACATATGGTAGTCTTTGGCCCACATGTAGAAGAGTTGGACTCGGTAACCCCACCTTTTTATGTATCCCTATTCATTCATGATTTGCTGCTGCACAATTGTATGTTGGACTCAGGGGCTTCACACAACCTGTTACTCCTATCAGTCATGGAGAAACTAGGGTTGCAGATCACTCGCCCGTACAAGGACCTTTATTCTTTCGACTCCAAAAGAGTCAAATGTCTGGGATGATTAAAGATATGGTGGTGAACTTGCCTCATATCCCAGTCAAGAGTGTTGTCATGGACATAGTGGCCGCTAACATCCCAACCCGATTCAAGATGGTGTTGTCTAGGTCATGGGGCACTAAAATGGGTGCGTCAATTAAAATTGACGTCACTTATGCTACTATCCCGGTGTTTGGTGGGCAAGAAGGGACGTTGTATCGGGAATCAATATTTGTGAAGATGGTGACCAAAGCTGATGGCTCAGTCAATTCTTTAGTATATAGCAAGGAGGGGGATTTTTCATGTCTAATGCTTGAGGAGGATCAAGATTTTTTACAGGAACCAACATTCAATCTTTTGAGACCGGAACAATATGAAAATAATGAAGAAAGGGGCATGTGGACTCTGCATTTTGATGGAGCAAATTCAGGGGAAGGAATTGGAGCGAGAGTCCTCCTAATCTTCCCTACATGACAGTTGGTCCCCTTTTCCTTCAAGTTGGACTACAAAGCCACCAATAATGTGGCGGAGTATGAGGCACTTCTCTTGGGGCTGCAAACTACCAAAACCATGACTATTCAGAGTCTCAAAGTTTTCAGAGATTCAGAGCTGGTGGTGAGGCAGATGAATAATCAGTGCCAAGCTAAGCATCCTCAGTTAAGAGCTTACAGAAATGAAGTATGGGACCTATTAGAGAACTTCTTCCTATCTTTCAACATATAATTCATGCCGAGAGATCAGAACAGGATGGATGACTCCCTTTCTGTCACAGCAAGTAATTTCTGTCCACCACAGAATCTGCTCCTAAGATATAAAGTTGAGGTGTGTTATTGTCCCTCTATTCCAGATAATGTCAAACACTGGCAGGTGTTTGAAGATGAGGAGAAAATGAAGCGCTTTATGGAGACTATTGGAGAATTCTATAAATTGGTCATTGATGCTGGAGAAAAGGAGATCGAAGAGCAGCCCCAAAAAAAAGGGATGAAATAGTGGCTGGGCATAGGGTGATGCAATTGAAAGGAAACGTGATTCCCAGAGGTCTTGTGCCTTTGGAAAGGATGTTCGATAAAAATGACGTCCCTATCAGCCCTAAAAAATCGACCAATGAAGGTCAAGTAGATGATGTCAATATTGGGACAGAAGGAGATCCTAAAATTGTAAAACTGTCTAAAGGAGTCCCAGAAGAGTACAAAGATCAATACTTCAGATTGTTTCAATCCTAAAGAGATGTTTTCACTTGGTCGTACCAAGATCTGAAAACGTTTGATATCGATGTCATACAACATAAGATCCCACTCAGAGGGGATGCTAAGCCCCATAAGAAAAATTTTAGGCAGATTAATCCTTTGCTACTCCCCTCCATAAAGAAAGAAATAAAAAAGTTTTTGAAGGCTAAGATCATAGTCCCCTTAAGGTACTCAGAGTGGGTGGCAAACCTGGTCCCGGTCAGAAAGAAGAACAGGGAAATAAGGCTCTGTGTAGACTTCCGGAATTTGAACAGAGCATCCCTTAAAGATAACTACCCTCTCCCCAAGATGGATCACATACTGTAAAAGGTGGTGGGATCCTCCCGAATGTCTATGATGGATTGTTTCTCCGGGTATAATCAGGTGGCGGCCCTCCCAGAAGATCAAAATAAAATTACATTCACTATTCCATGGGGTACATTCATGTATGCTTGAATGCCCTTCGGCCTGATAAATGCGGGAGCCACTTTCCAGCGAGTGGTGGACATTTCTTTCGTGGGAGAGCAAGACAAATTCATGGTGATATATCTGTATGATATCACTATTTTTTCGAAGAATGTTGTTGAACATATTAAACATCTGCACCGAACCTTTGACAAGTGTTGTAGGTATGGTCTATCCCTAAATCCTCAAAAGTCCATGTTTTCTTTAGAGGAAGGAAAATTATTAGGGCATATTGTAATGAAAGTAGGAGTGAAGATTGATCCAAAAAGAGTAGAGGTAATCAACGACATATCACTATCTCGAAATAAGAATGAGGTCTAGGTATTCTTGGGACGCATAATTTTTTGAGAAGATTTATCTCGAACTATGCTGAAATAGCTGGGCACATCATTAAGATGCTTAGAAAAAGCAACGAGGTAAAATGGACATAAGAATCAATAGAAGCATTCAACAAAATCAGAAGTGCTTTCGTAGAAGCCCCAGTACTGGCAGGGCCCAACTATGGTAATCCATTCATGATCTTCGCATTTTCATCCCCACATATTGTAGCTGCAGTATTATTACAGAAAAACGAAGACGAGTATGAGAAACCCATCGCCTTTTTCAGTTAGGTGTAGAAATTTGAATAACTGATATATTATTCACCGAGATTCTCCTGATCACACACTATTTTAGCTTCATGCATAATACAGAATCTCTTCTACCATTGATCATCACATGCGGAAATAAAATCAATTGCATGCATACATTAAAACCACAAACAATCACACATATGAACACGGTATTTAATGGGAAATCTTAAAGCTGAAAACCCCAACTATCTATATATTATATGTCATGGAGATCATGTAACAATCATAGTACAAAAGCTCCTCACAAGCTCTCATGCACACCCTCAATTGCTACACACTATCAAGCTAGATCTAGCAAAACACATGCTCCAATCTTTTGCCACTTGATAGCCATCCTCTATTGTGTTTTCAATGCTATAGGATGGCTTCATTAAATAGATAAACCACCTAGCTTGAACTGCGCAATCCTCATGGGCTACTCCACCTATCTGTGTGTTGCAAATAGCAACAGTATAGTCACAACTGATAGTTAACCTGTTCTTTCTCCTATTTCTACACTGGTCTCCATTGAAACTGTCCATGCACTGAAGTTAACTGATGCATTCTTTAGTTGATTAATGAGTTTATAATTAGTGAATTAATTAATAATTAATTCACACCACTCTCACTAATTGTATCAATTATTTAAACTGAATACAAATAGCTCAACTATGTTTAGATTAGTTAAATTGAATACAACTCCACTAACTTCCTCAATCAACTCCACCAAACTCTGTGACATGAGTTCTAACTGAAGTATCCATGAAATAGCTCCACTTAACCCTTAGGAATAGTGTAATTCCTTCTGTCAGCTCCTGTGCCACATCTGTGCACTTAACTGAAGTGCTCCAAGAGAATAAGATAATGTTTAGAGTCCAAATATTATTAAGAGCTAATAATATTCGACATATCTATTTTTAGAATGGCAATCTAAAAATAGATTCCGCCCAGTATGTCTAAAAATATAAGTCCATATATTTTTTCCGACTTGACCAACCATCCATAAATATCATCCTGCAACTCATAGAACATGATCAATATGTCTAAAAATAGACATAGTCTAAAAATAGACTTTGCGCCAAAAATAACTTGCGGGCCCACTTAGTGAAGGCGACTCCTTTCCACTAAGCTCATCATATTTTTGCAATCTCAACAACTTAGAGATGCAAAGTTGAAATATAACATCTTGGAGAAGCAGGCATATGCCCTGGTAAAGTCCTTGAAAGATTTTCGAATGTATGTGCTGCAGTCATCCATAACTACTTTCGTGCCAACGGCCATGGTGAAATACATCTTGTTTCAGGGGGGCAGTGAAGGCAAGAGAGGTAAATGGATCACCAAGTTTCAAGAATATTAATTGGACATTCACCCCATGAAGCTCATCAAAGGATAGGGGATAGCAAGAATCTTGTCCGAGTCAAACTGTCAGGCGTTGGGCATAAATATATCTATGGAAGGATGAGAATTACCTAAAGGTACGGATGAACAGCCCATGATAGAAACCACTATGCAAAAAACACACATGAAGTACCTGCTCAGTACTTGGTATAAAGATATTGTAGAGTACCTTTTAACTCTCAGGTGTCCTTTAAACTTTATAAGACTAAATATTGAACTCTGAGGTTGAAATCCTAGAAATACATTGTTGCAAATGGCCGATTATATTGGAAAGAGCCTTCAGGAATCTTGCTCTTATGTCTAACGGAGTCGGAGGTGGAGGAAGTCATGGCTGAATTTCATGAAGGCATCTACAAAGGTCATTATAGTTTGCAGTCCACAACCCATAAGATATTGAAAGCAGGTTTCTTCTGGCCTCAGTTATTTGGAGATGTGCATGCTCGGGTCAGGGCTTGAGAGAAATGTCAGAGGTTTGTAGAAAAACAGAAATTTTCTCCCTTACCCATGATTCCAGTACATATTGAAGGGCCTTTTCAGCAATGGGGCATTGACTTCATCGGCAAAATTCACCCAACACCAAGTGGTCAGCACAAGCGGATTCTCACTTCCACTGACTACTTCACCAAATGGGTAGAGGTGATACCAGCGAGAAATGCCACTGATGTAGCTGTGATCAAGTTCATAGATGAGAATATCATATCTAGATTTGGCTTCCCAGTTAAGGTCGTGAGAGATAATTCTCAAGCTTTCAAATCTACCAAATTCACTAATTTCTGTCAGCGATACAATATCACCCTCGGGCACTCTACAACCTATTATCCCCAGGGAAATGGGCTCACCGAGTCTTCCAATAAAACTTTGGTAAGAGCATTAAAGAAGGCTATAAACGAAAATAAAAAAAACTGGGACTCCCAGTTCAAATTTTGACTCTGGGAAAATCGAATCACTGGTAAAAGCTCAGCAGGTAAGTTTCCCTATGAACTGGTTTATGGCTGAGCAATAGTTTTTCCAATTCAGCTTGCTTTTCCTGTGGCTAGGTTCCTCCAAGATAGCCAAGAAGATCCAAATGATCTCATCAGAAGAATGAACTAGTTGGTCAAGTTGGAAGATACTCGGAACCAAGTGAATAACAGGTTAATAGAATATCAGGATAGATGAAGGGCTTTTTTGTTCAACATGTGAAAGATAAGGAAATGCAAGCTAGGGACTTGGTGCTGAGATGGGATATCAGAATGGAAAACAAAGGTAAGCATGGAAAGTTCGACCCCTTGTGGTTCGGGCCATTCAATATTTCCGAAGTGAGAGGTAACAACACATTTTTATTGGAAAATCTGGAAGGTGACTTGATCGAAGCGCCCCTAAATGGGAAATTCTTAAAACCATATGTTCAATACTGACAAAGGTCTCAGAGGCCTGCTGTATATAGTGTATATAATTTTCATTTTTACATTCGCTTTTGCTATTTTTTTCATTATAGGAGTGCTTGAAAATTTTAAAGGGGCTCTGGCTCTCAAGGAATATTATGCAAAGGGTCTGTGAAGTTCTCAACATGCTCGAGGACAAATGTGTCGTCCCCAAGTGGATCCAATGTTGTTTATTTAGCCCTCACACTAAGTAAAAAGAGAGCAGCTGAAATTAACAAACAAAAGGTCCACAAAGATAGTAGAGTGAGCGAGTTAAAAGATGCTTTGGCAAAAAATTTCCTTAAGGGGCGGGTGCGGATGGGAGACTTGAGGCACTAGACAGTCAAATAAGAAGGTCGCGTTCCATATGGCAGAAAGGTCCAAAGGAAAGAGGAATGCACAGGGTATTCCGGGGGTACCAAGGTAAGGTGGAAGGATGTGAAGGCTTACCCCCCAGAGAATGTGACATCACACGGTGGCGGACCAATCACAAAGATTCCACGTGATGGTAGAGTATAACTAGAGGCCCTCATGAACCACCGCTGGAAAATTAAGTGGGCCCATCAAGAATGAAATCTGGCATCGTGTAAATAAAAGGTAAGGTAAGTATAGGGAAGGTGGTACAAGACCAGTACATGCCTTAACCTGACACATGGCTTACACCTACCCGGCTCTTGGTAGCCAACAACCTATCGCCACGCGTCTCACTATCGACGTCCTTATGACATCAGCCCTACAGTTTTCACCCTAACCTCGTATTCCGCAAACCTCAGTCTGATTTAATCTCGTTTTACTCCTAGACTTGGTAAAATACTTGTTTTTTACGAATCTGTCATGCAGCGAAGCTTGAAATCCAGTACCAGGTCATTTTCAATCCCCGCGTCACTTTCCCCTCAAGCTTCCTCACAGTTCGCAGGTATTTAGTCATTCCTCCGCCTCACCGTTTTCCTTCTGTTTTACTTTACAAAATGGTCATGGGGAAAATGAAATCCAGAAAGTCGGAGCCTGAAACCCCACAAGCCCGCGAGGTCAGGGCTATCCTTGGACTTAAAGCCCTTATTGACACCCATGCGCGAATTCACAACCCATTTTACCCTTTCAGTGTATCCCATGTTAGACCCAAGTTGTTTGAATGTCATTTGAAGGGCTAAGATAGGTTCAAAGTTTTTGAGTCAAGTCTGTATTACCAAGTTGCTCCGAACACATACCCAGTCCCCGAATTTATTAGTTGGCTCAGTGAAGCTTACGATGGGCACAGACACTTATTCATGTTTGCTCAGGGTAATAATATTTTCCGCATATCCCTCGAGCTCATAAAGAAAGCCCTTCATTTCCCTCACAATCAAATTTATGTCAAGTTCTCTGAGTTGTCCCTCTCCTGTCAGTTCACAAAGTTGCCCTGGAAGCAACAAAGCGAATTCCTCAGCTTTCTTTCAGACTCTCACCTTACAGCTCTCTCGCCCTCAGATGTTGTTCCCTTGTCCACTTTCAGAGACAATGTTCAGCTGATGCTTGCTCTCATTTCAGGGTTATTAGGTCTTAAGGAGGTCGAGTGAGTGTCAAAAGAATGTATAGCTCTTCTGTGGCTCATGACTCAAAAGGGTGCTTTTGGATATCCCCATCTTCCTAGCTTTGGCTATTCAAGCTTAGTTTCAAGAGCTACCTTCCACTGGGTCTTTCCATTTTTGTTCGCTAGTAATTTATCTATTCCTATTTGAGCATGCTGAAAAATTTGAGAGTCTAGGCCTCGAGAAAATTTCGAGGACAAATTCCCAACCAAGAACTGTCTTTGAATGGAACATTTCAGTTCGTCAACTGCCTAACAGGAGGGGGTATACGAGGTTCTTAAATGAATTCATGTCAATGGCCTATGCCATAATACATGACAACCCCCCGCCCAGAATATTTCCTGAGCAGAAGGACTAGCTGCAGTTCAATGAGGAAAATAGCACAGGAGACTAGTACCTGTATGATGATTACACTGAAATCAGGGTCTATGGCGCGGAAGTGCCCCCTTACTGCTTACCGATGTTTCCATCTATGTGAATCTTTGCCTTTGAGTTCATTCGTCAAACCCTAAAGGCCAATTAGATCCACTTCGTGCCTGTGAAGAAAGGATATATTTTCAAGCTCCCAACCTCTGTTGGTCCCTTCACCATAAATTTGAGGCACGACCTCTCCACGGTGGAAATGTTGCTTCAAGGGATGGACCTGCTACAAGGAAAATTTTGTCCTTATGACCCGAAAGGGATCCTTTCCAATAGGAAAAGGAAAATAAAGTTGATTTTGTAGGTTTTAACCTTGAACAGAAATTATCTACACACGAATCTTATAACAAAAATAAACAATAACGAGAGCATAAAACATAAAACAGACCATGGAGATTTATCCCAAATTGGGATGACCAGCTTGATTTTTCATTATATTCCTTTTAGTGTTACAACACATATATATACATGCCGAAGCATACATAAACCCCAATCCATTAACCCTGGATTAGAACATAACCGTAGTTCCCTTGACCGGATCTACAAAATAGCAGGGGTCGAAAACCATCGTACCCCAAAACGCACGCAAAGTCACCCCAAAACATGGGTGGAATATCACTTTGCCAGTGGGGATAACATCCCCAATTTTTTTTCGCCGGGTGCTGCCCAGGGACCCACAGGCTCGGGGCTGCCGCCCCAGCCCCTGTTACTTTGGCTGCCTGGAGTCTTGGGAGCACAGTGTTTCGGCCAAAAATCTGCTTCCCATGCCGTTAGTATCTTGTCTTGTGAGACCAGGCTTCCCTTCGTGAGATGGAAAGAGCAGCTGTGATCGCAACTGGATACCTGGGGGGATGGGGCAGTCTAGATTTGCAGGAGGCGAAAATGCTTCCACAAGGACAAAAAAGAAGGGACAAGTAGACAAGGTAGGCGCTTCAGGGAGTCAAGAGGGCATGAACATAGACGAGGGATCTCATCCCTCTAAGAAACAGAGAACAGAAGGACCAGATATTGTATGGGAAGAACTACCACGGGAATAGTTTTCCCGATATGGATTGCCTGACAAAAACAAGGTTGGTTTCATGATTACTTTTGACAGTGCCTTTTCGTCGGACCCTTTTGGGCCGTCACAGGTAGTTTCAGTTAACAAAGTAGAGGTAAGGGAAGAAATAAGCACTAGAAACAAGACTACACGAGAAAGGCTGAGGGCTGAATTAGCTGGGTTTGTAGATAAATACCATACCTGGCTTACCAATGAGTTAGAAATGGACAAGTAGCAGATCATATTTGCTATTACAGAGGCGGTGTTGTAGCCTTCAGGTGATGGGACTAGTTACCAGGCCCTAGAGATCGCTTTGAACCTGGCTAATATCCCTCTAACAGAAAAGTTGGGCTTGCATCAGTGTGTTAGAGATATGTTGCGAGATTAGGTGGTAAAACTCACACTCTCTCTGAGGAAACTTGAAGACAAGTATAGCTCAGTATCAAAAAATCAGAAGAGAGAGAGAGAGCTAGTGCAAGAGCAATTAACAATAGGCTAGAGACCCTTAGGAAAGCAATAAAGGATAAAGGGGCTGACAAAGATGTAGTTTGGAAAAAACTCATCACTGATCTGGAAGCAGAAAACTCAGAGCTGGAAAGGAGGCTAAATATACCCCAGGGAGAGCATGTACAGACAGATGAATTGGTCCAAGTGGAAAGGGAGAAATCAGCTCTCTGATGCAGGAGAACCCTGCAATCCCAGAATCTCTCCAAGACTATGCATATACAAAATGCATCTCAAATAATTGCCCAAATAACACTTCAAGTCTGGGAAATTACATACACTATCATTTTCGGAAGCTTAAAAATTTTACTCTTCAATATTCATTACATGGTTATGGAACCATGCACAACCCATTGAATTTTCAAATGAAAACCTTTCCCAAAAGCCCTAGGAAAAGACTTTTAAAACCCAATGGTTTTATTTAAACCCTCATCTTTTAATTAAATTTTAAATGGGCTCACCATTCCCAAATAAATTCTCACCATCTAAATGTTAACAACAAAATTCTTTGTTCAAGTCTCAACTATGCTCTATCGCTATGCATCTTACACATCACCATATATATTGGCACTTTATTAACCAGCAACTATAGCTTTCTGGATATTCACGCATCTTACCCATTCACCGGCTGGCGCTTTAAGTCATCGCATCAAATTCACCAATGTTAACAGCGCATTGGCCCAACGCACATCCAAACTTCAATTTCATATATCTGGTAACCATTGCAGCATTCGGCATTCGATTCACTCACGCTTACATTCATTTCTCGAACCCAAGGTTCCAATATACATATGCACCCTTTAAACTTCCAAGTTTGATGTTGACTATCAAACTACACATTCACGTATTCATTTCCAGCTATGCAAATTTCACAAACTCAGGCTTTGATCAAATATCAACAACAATTGCGCACACATTAACTTACCTTCTCCATCGCTCTTCAACGCTGTAATTTAATACTTCATTTGAACAAGTCTGGAAAAAAAACCTCTGCGTCCTTGGTTCAATTCAGTTTCCATTATCCGCCTTCCACTTTCAACGCTGCTTAATAATCTCTGCGCTAAGATTGAAATTGCCTTTCAATTTCAATTAAATTCAAAACGAGTTCCAGCTAGCCATCTCTGCGTCCTTATTCTTGTGCTTCCCTTCCTCAATTCTTTGACTGACATCGCTCCAGGGAACAGAGCCAACGTATCTCAATGCCAATTTCAATCAACACACTCAAGCTTCCATTTCATATCAAACAACGTTCAATGCATATTAACATGTTATAACAAATAGATGGTTGTATACCCCTCAACAACGCTCCACTCCAATCGACAGAATGGCTAGTATTTCCTTATCTACATGTCTACGTGTCAATTGTCCCAATTTCCAAGCCACAACTTGGCTCTTTAACCAGATTTAAAATGCTGGTCGATAAGCTGAAATGTGAACCGATTTAACTCTTCAACGTTAAACAAAAAAATCCCTCTGCACTCAGATCACACTTGTCAGCATGCTTAATTGAATGCTTCATTTAATTGCCTCCCTCTACACGTTTGCAACAACGCTTTCTATTCGTGAAGACATGATCCATCGAATGGATGAACCCTTTGCACCATCCGAGCACCATCTGTAATTATAACTATATAAAAATCACTTGAACCCATCCACACATGGCTAATTATGATAATTCCATTCATAAGCGATGGTTTTGGAATTTCCAATTAAATTCTTGCAATCTATTGAAATTATTAAAGTCATTTGCATGCCTTTGAGCAGAAGAAAAGAGTACAAAAAGGCAGCAACAGCAGAGATTGAGTGCACAACACCGTGTAATGAAGAGGAATGGAAAAAACTTTAAGGTGAATTTAATTTTTGATGGGCCGCAGCCACAAATGACAGAGGAAGTTAATATGGTGATGGGCGTAGCCGTTTTTTCCAGAGGAATGAAGATTTCCCATAGTTCTGAACTATGGAGGAGCAGTTTTATTAATACAGTCAACTCGGTCTTTAAAGTCCTCAACAACCAAAAAAAATGAAGAAATTGTTTAAAACAGGCGGAAGTCCTTTTGTTTTTTGAATGGCGGGACAAGTGGTCCCCACCACTTTAGTCCCAATCGCAATCGAAAGTTTTTGGTGGAGCAGTGTCTTGTTGATATGAATATTTGCGATGCGATTCAATCGCAATCGCAAATCGCAATACATATGAATCATAAATAAAATGTCTTGTGGATGTTGTAGTGTTCCATGGTGGAACGGTTGTACACAATACAACCAAAACATATGTTATAAATCGCCCCCACCAATAGCCAAGGCCCGTGGGTCCACTTGACCACGTGGCGATGACTTATTGGAATCGTAGGTTTCAAATCGCAAGGTTCAATCACTTCTTTGAAAAACAAGCAGAATGATAATGTAGCAAAAGAAGAAAAGAACCCAAGTAATGTGCTGTTAACATGTAATGTAGCACATGATAAAGGAGATGATGTTTGGTTCTTAGATTCAAGATGTAGTAATCACATGACTGGGAACATAGCAATGTTTTCCAATCTAGATGAAGATGTTAAATCTAAAGTAACCACAGGGACTGATACTAAGATCTCTGTCAAATGGAAAGGAAGAGTTACAATTCGAGCAAGAAATGGTGAGAATTTTTTTTTTCAAGAGGTGTATTATGTTCCAGGTTTGAACTGTAATCTTTTGAGCATTGGGCAGCTCATAGACAAAGGTTACAATGTAGTTTTTAAAGATGATGTGTGCACAATAAAGGATATACCTCCAAGCAAGAAAATCATTGCTGAAATACAAATGACCAGCAATAGGATGTTTCCTCTCAAGCTCAACACTGAATTGAATGGAAAAGGAAAGAGCATAGCAGCTGTAACACAAGAAGCCTTCCAGAAGGAAGAAAAATATGAAAATTGGTTATGGCACCTGAGATTTGGACATCTCAATTTCGGAGGATTAAATTTGCTGCACAGAAAACGAATGGTAAGAGGTTTTCCATTGATTGAGAATCCTGACAGCCTATGTGAAGGCTTCATCTTGGGAAAGCAACACAGAGAAAATTTTCCTTCAGGGAAAAGCATAAGGGCGAAATCACCTTTGGAGATAACCCACTCAGATTTGTGTGGGCCGATGCAAACAGCATCTGTTTCGGGCAGCAATTATATGCTGACCTTCATAGATGATTTCACAAGAAAAGTGTGGGTTTATTTTCTGAAATATAAGAGTGAAGTATTTCAAAAATTTTGCCACTTTAAAGCTCTTGTAGAGAAGCAGAGCGGGCAGCATATTAAAGTTCTCAGAACCGATAGAGGAGGAGAATACATATCAAAGGAGTTTCTGCATTTTTTCAGAGAGAACGGCATACACAAGCAATTTACTACAAGATACACACCGCAACAGAATGGAGTTGTTGAAAGGAAGAATCGAACCATAATGGAAATGGTGAGAAGCATGCTGAAGGCAAAGCACTTGGCGAATGAGTATTGGGCAGAAGTAGCAAACTGTGCTGTGTATATTTTGAATAGATGCCCTACAAAAGCAGTGATGAACAAAGTTCCAGAAGAAGCGTGGAGTGATGACAGTCACCACGCAGAGTTTTGGATGACAGCATATGCACACATTCACGACAATTGAGGAAGAAGTTGGATAATGAGGAGTGAAAGTGCATTTCAGCAGATTTTGTGAATATTCAAAAGGTCTGATTGTATATTATCCACAAAAGACATGATAAAGCGGTGTACAATTTAATTGAAGGAAGCATGGGATGGAAGACATTGAGAAAACAGTCAATGTTAAAAGCTGTTTATCTCATGATGAAGATGAGGGAGATGTGGTTGACATTAACAACCCATCCGAAGCACAACCTCCTCAAATGAAAGGACAGTAAGGGACGCCTCAAGCGGTAGTGAGAACACCCCTGAGAAGAAGCGTAAGTGTTTCACCAAGAACACCACATGGAGTAGGTTCGAGTGCTTCATCAAGCACGACTACACCAAGTGAAAGCGGAACAAGATTTAGAAGCATTAGAGAAATTTATGAGCGAGCAGAAAATGAAGGTATGAATTCCCTATTTGCTTTGTATTGTCAAGTTGATGATCCTATTCATTTTGAAGATGAAATTAAAGACAGAAAATGGATAGAAGCTATGGACGAAGAAATTAATGCCATAGAGAAGAACAAAACATGGGAGTTGGTTGATCTCCCAGAAGGTAAAGAAGTTATTGGTGTAAAATGGGTCTATAAGACCAAAAGCAATGCTGAGGGAAAAATAGAAAGACACAAGGCGAGACTTTTTGTCAAAGGATACAAGTAGAAGCAAGGGATTGATTATGAAGAAAATTTTTCACCAGTTGCAAGAATGGAGACAGTAAGAGCAGTGCTGTCCATAGCAGCACAAAATAAATTGAAAGTATATCAGATGGATGTAAGTTCTGCATTTTTAAATGGAATTTTAATGGAAGAGGTATATGTGGAAAAGCCTCTCGGATATGAAAATAAAGGCCAAGAGCATAAGGTCTGCAAATTGAAGAAAGCTCTTTATGGGCTGAAACAAGCACCAAGAGCGTGGTACAACAAAATAGACTCCTATCTATTGGAGAATGGATTTGAAAAGTGTGAGGGAGAACCCACTCTCTATATCAAAGAAAAGGATGGTAAGCTATTGATTGTTGTTTTATATGTTGATGATCTAATTTTTACAGGTAATGATGATTACCTTGTTGAGAATTTTAAAACAGTGATGAAAGATGAATTTGAAATGACTGATATGGGTTTATTAAGATACTTCTTGGGAATATAAGTAGAGCAAGGTGAGAAAGGGATTTTTATATCTCAAGCAAAGTATGTGAATCAAGTTTTAGAAAGATTTAATATGCAGGAGTGCAAAGCTGCAATTACTCCCACAGTAATGGGATTGAAGTTGAGTAAAGATGACAGCAGCAAGGATGTTGATCCAAGTTTGTATAAAAGCATAGTTGGCAGCCTAATGTATTTGAATGCAACTAGGCCGGATATTATGCATGTTGTTAGCCTAATTTCCAGATTTATGGAGAAGCCAAAAGAAGCACATTGGCAAGCAGCAAAAAGAATTCTGAGGTACGTTAAAGGAACTAAAAGATTTGGCATTTTATATACTACTTCAGAAAACTCAGAATTAGTTGGATATGTTGGTCTCCCGTGTTTTGACAGTTTGGCAAATCAAAAGACAAGGCAACATCAGAACCAATCTTTAGAGTTCCAGGATCTAGTCCTCCTGTTCTCAGAGAGGGATCTCTCAAATATTTGTTTGCAAAGGTTTATCTTGTTTGCTTTGATTATGGATTTTAGACTAGTTATTTAAGTACATATGTTTGTTTGGTTGGGTTGAGTTGATACAGCAGAATATGAAAGGTCTAGGAAAGATAGAAAGAAAGAGGAAATATCTGGTTCATTGGGCAATGGAGTCAAAATAAGGTCATGACAAACTCTTCAAGGGATATGGGATATCAAAGGGCAAATATAACTTGGCCACAAGATCCTTTGTTTTGGAATGAGATGGACATTAATGTTTTGGAAAGAGAAACTTAATTCTCAACAAAGGGAACTTGAAAACATAACTTAACAATAAAGAGATATTTGATAGACAAGGCTAACCATAAATTCCACAGACATTCTTTAAGAAAATAATGACTTCAAGACAACTTTTAAAATGAAATCTAAGATTCGGGGAACTCCCTATTTCCTCAAAGATTTTATTTTAAAGGACTTAGAAAACATAAAAGATTCACTGATAGTTGCATTCATAGAAGAGGGAACACCTAAATAACATCTATTCTTGCAACTATAAATACCTTCAAAACAACTGTTCAAGCAGGTGCAAAGGGTAAGATCAAAACCGACCTCTTTGATTAACTTAAGACAATGTTACTTCAAATGGAGACTTCAATAACAACTTTCAAGTGATGGCAGACAAGCAGGGAGAACCATAAATCATGCTGAAACCAACTATTTGAACTATTAAGGAAATAAACAAGCATGAAGACTAAAGAGAAGGTTTAAAGCCTCTAAAATACTTCAGCAGAAGAAAACATAAAACAGTGAAGGGTGAACAGGTCTAAGGTGCTTCCAGGAGTCATTTCTTAGCCTAAAACTTTCAGCCTACTGTAGTAAGAGATTATGAAAGATAATGAAAACAGGAGAAAACATTAAACAGTTAGAATAATTCACCAACAACCAAGCTCATGAATCCAATGATAGAGCCTTCTCAGGAACAGGGATGCAATAGCATCATCAAGACATCCAAGACTTCAAATTGTTTTTCAGCTTCAACAGACTTGTATATTTATTTCAGAGAGTTTCAATGTTACAACTTGTGATCAAACAGCAACCAACAACCAACCCCTCACTCATCTTCTTCTATGGTATATATAGAAATATGAGGAGGTGAGATCTGAAAAAGATCTCAATTACAATTAATACAGGATTTAAATGGCCCACTGGCCCTTGGGATGCTCAATGAAGAAACATAAAAGGTGTTCGCCATATTAATTGATTTACACTTATGATTTAAGCTGGGTAGGAGTATTTGTTGACCTTTGAGGCACAGGTAGTCTGAAGTAACTCTGCAGATATTATTTGCATTGAAGGCCCTGGAAGAAGTGACCTCTTTGGCTGTGTCGAGGCAAACATATGATCCTGATCAATAAATTCAGCTCCTGATTGAATCCTTTGAGGCACAGGTGGCACTGTGGTGGTTGAGGAATAAATTTGCCTCAGATATGGCGGTGGAGGCATTATGTCTGATAAACACATTTAGGTTTTCCTTTTAAACTGTGTTTCAGGCTGGGAGATTAGGCTTCTGATGTCTGTCTTAGCCGTAATCCCTTCCAATCTATCCATTAAACTCCTGCTTTGATCCATTTCTGCTTTCTGATGCTATTTTTCTGGGTTTTTTCGATGTTTTCCAGGTTCGACAGGGGCATGCTGCGTCAACGGCTCATGAAACCTTGTTGACAACATAGTTCTACACCCTGTAGTCGATTTCCTTTGTTAAATCGAAATAACGGGAGTCATCACCCTCGTCCTTCGGATCTTCTTCAGACATGGCAAAAGAATTTTAAAACCTGCAAAATTCAAACAAAATTATAAAATCCTGCGTTTATATGGGAAAATATGCATCGGAGGGCGTGCGGGAGAAACGGGACGATCGGAACTGTTGATCGCGCTGTGATCAACGATTGGGAGCGATTTGGAAAGTTAGCAGAGGAAAAAGGTGGACTGAGTAATGGAATCAGGAAATTGAAGGTGGACCGTCGATCTGCAGAGATCGACGGCGGAGACGGATTCTCAGTTGCGCCGGGGCCCGGCTAAATAGTATGCAGCTTGATTAAAGGGCGGGTGACTTCAACGAATGACAACCGTTGGATGCGGGGGTTCAGATCGGGCGGCTATTTTTGATTTCGCTGGGTGGTCATGGTCGGACGGATAATGCGCGGGGGATTTAATTTATGCGGCAGTTTTGGAAAAGTACAGAGGACGCGTGGTAGCCAGCGTATGGAATCATTGGCTGTCGGGTTAAAACCACCTTTCGCACGAAGGCGGTGCGGAAAAACCAGGCGGATTTGAGAAGTGACGTATGGCCGGGGGGTCCACTCGATAAATCGTGTGCCGCGCCGTCCGATCTGTGGAGCAGATCGACGGTCAATATTATTTCATAATTTTCGCAGGCGGAAAACTTTGAGATTTAAATAAAACCCAATTTTCAAAGGTTTTTGATGTTTCGGGCGGAGAAAAATGAGTAAGCGCCCAATGATCACAGCGTTTGGTTCCGGCGCTTGGGCGCATGGAGAAAAAAGGGGTAGGGGCTTAGCCTAAGGGGCTTAAGTCCAGCGCATAGAAAATGTGCGTTTCCTATGGTTTTTAAAGGGAAATGAGGATTCCGGCAAGGCCAAGAGTGAGTCTTAGACCTTTAGGAAATGAATTTAAATGAAGGAAAAGGAGGAATCATGAAGTTGAGAGGTTTTCAAGGGAAATGGAGGAATAGAAGAGGAGGTTAGCTTGAGGGGAAGGAAAAGAAAAAGGGTTTTAGTAGCAGTACTTTGGCTTTAGGAATCAGCAGGATTTCTGAGTTCTGAATGGAAACAGTAGTGAATATTTAACCAAGGATAGGACATTATCAAAAGTCTTCAAGTATCAGCAATTTTAATCATGGAATTGTTTCTTGAAGGCTATCCAACATCATTTAGCCACCATCTGATATGACATAAATTTATGGGTGGCTAACAGTGGCTCCACTTGGGGATGGTGTCTTTTTTGAAGGCATCAAGAACTGCAGGCTTGTATTCTCTGGGGGTTGATCAGTTGCTTCATCCATTGGTTTGTTTCCTCTGCTTGAATGATCTTTCTTTGCTCTGGAAACCAATAGTAAATCTTTGAAAAACAATGGAACTCTTATCAACAAACTTTCTGCCTACCCAATCCTATTGATCTAACATTTTCTCTTCATCAGAGTGCACTTGGATTGGCAAACTCTCTTACAACATTTTATTCTTTTTGAAAGCATAAAAACTAATATAACTCTACTCCTTATTTCTTCATGGATCCAGATTAAACATTTGGACCCATATGATTCTCTACCTAATCTACTGTCTATTGGGATTAAGCTGTTCAACAGACTTTCATTCTCTAAATTTTATAACATAAATTCAAAAACAGTCAAGTCAAGATTAAGATGTTTTAACTTGCTGTAATCTATGGCATAAAAACAAGCTGCACATAGATTTTTATTTGCAGAAAATTAAAATCAAAATGGAAGGCTTAAGATCTGAAAGTTTCTCATCATGATCTTCTCTTTTCTTCACAACTCTGTTTTTCCTTTGGTTTGAGCTGTCTCTTCCTTGATAATCTGATTCAGATTTTTGGCAAATTAGAACCAATTTTTCTCTTTTATGACTCAGAAAATAAAACAGTTTTGAGTCATCTCTCTTTTGATACTTTGGTTCAGATTTTGAATTTGTTTGAACCTTTAATTTCTATCCTAATCTATCTACTGATAAGCCAAGATTAAACAGTTTGGCAAACCAAACCCACTACCCTATCAACAGAAAATTTAAAACTAATTAGTCAAGATTAGGCTGTTTGACTAACTAGAAGTGTGGTTATCAGGAGTGGCATTTAAGCTTGCACACTTTCAGTTTTGTTTCTCTTTTTTGGCATGGGGCTTTGCCTTTCTTGTTTTCACATTCTGCCCTCTTTTCCTTTCTTTGTTTTTGTGTTTTAGATTTTTCATAACTTTGAATGCAATGGTTAGACTATGATATTTACAATGATAAAAACAAAAATACTTTAAAACTTAAGATTCTTGGCAGAAGTAATTCTTGAGCATCCTGCCATTGATGGGACCTCCATATAGGTCTTCTCCATTCATTCCTTTTAAGAAAAATGTATTATGACCCCTCTCAACATGAATAATATGTGGCCCTTTCCACAAGTTCTCAAACTTGCCATGTTTCCCCTTCTCTTCTTTCCTTGAATCCCATTTAAGAACAACACTTCCAATCTGGAAGTTGTTTGCCTTAGTCCTTTTTATCAAATTGCTTCTTCATATTTTCTTGGACTAACTGTGTTATTTCATAAACTTCTTCTCGGGTCTACTGCAAATGAATTGTTTGGTTGATCCTGCTCTGCATATCATTTTCTTCAACCTGTACTTCTTGAAGGAGCTTCATGACTAGAACTCATAATGAGGTAGGGAAGACTGCATCCATGCCATAAACTAACTGATAGGGGGACATATTTATTGATTTCTTTGTGGTTAGTCTATCAGCCCATAAGGCATGAACCAGCTTACTGTGCCATGATTTTCTATTTTCTTCCAATAGCTTTTTAATGATATTAATGAGAATCTTGTTGGAGGATTCAGCTAATCCATTCCCTTGGGGATAGTAAGCAGTGGAATGGCCCAAGGTTCTATGGTATTTGTGACAGAAATAAACCATCTTTTTGGATTTGAAAGCAGCAACATTGTCTATTATAATTTTTCTGGGACAACCAAATATGAATAGGATATGGGTTTCAAGAAACTTGATAATGACAGTCATTAGCATTCCTGGTAGGTATAGCTTCTATCCATTTGGTGAAGAAGTCAGTGGTTGTGAGGATCCACTTATGTTGAGCTGAGGAAGATGGATGAATTTCTCCAATGAAGTCCAGCCCCCATTGTTGAAAAGGTGCCTCAACTCTGATAGGATGTAGGGGTAAGGGAAGGAGCTTTCTCTTGCCATCAAAGATTTGACACTTATGGCAAGACATGACCAAATTCTGAGTGTCTGGGAAAATGGTAGGCCAATAGTAACCTGATCTGAGAACTTTGTTTGCTGTGGCCTTCCAGTAGAGGTGTCCTCCACATTCACCATCGTGCAATTCATGCATGATTTTTCCTGCATCATCTTCAAGCAAACATTTAAGCAAAATTCCAACAACATTTTTCCAATATAATACTCCATCTAATATGCAAAAACTCAAAGCTTTTTGTTTCAAGAATCTAGCTTTAGTTTTAGTTAAAGAAGGAGGGGTATTTAAATATAAAAGCACATAAGCAATGTCAGCATACCAAGGAGAGTTCAGAAATGTTTCTTCAATGAAAGGAGCATCAGATTCTTCCACTTCTTCCAACACATCTACCATATTCATGTCTAATGCTTGGAAGTTAGACTCAGCCATGAGTTTTGCTAATCCTTGCCCTTTTACTAGTTTGGTGGGCCTAATTTCCAAGTCATATTCAAGAATAGTTGCAATCCATTTTCCCCTTTTACCATCAGGGTCCTGACTTAGAATATCCTTGACAACAGTATGTGGAACAAAAGAAATTATGTGAGAGTGTAAGATGTAGACCCTAAAGTCTTTTAAAGCTTTCACTAATGCTAAGGCTTGCTTCTCCATGATGTTATAATTGAGAGGAGAGTCTCTTAAGGCCTTACTAAAGAAGGATATTGGTTGTTCTTGTCCTAAATCATTTTTCTGAAGCAAGACTGTAGCTATTGTATGTTCAGATGCAAAAGAAAAAATATAAAAGTCTTTGGTAAAATTAGGACTAATCAGGACTGGTGTTTGGGTAAGAGCTTGTTTGACCAGTTCAAATGATTGTTTAGCTGGTAAAGTCCATTTTACACCCACGTTTTTCTTAAGCATGTTTGTAATGTTTTTTAATAGCTCAGCAAGGTTGGGAATAAACCTTCTCAAAAAATTAATCTTTCCAATGAAAGATTGCAATTCTTTGAGGCTTCTAGGATGGCTAATTTGCAATATGTCATCTATCCTTGTAGGGTCTATTTTGATTCCCTCTTCTGAAATTATATGACCAAGAAGTTTCCCTTCTTGGAGACCAAAGAGGGTCTTCTTGGGATTCAGTGATAAGCCAAATTTCTTACACTTCTCAAAAACCTTTCTTAGGTGAATCAAATGCTCTTCATCAGTTTTCGAGAAAACAGCTATGTTATCAAGGTAAATAATTATAAAATAGCCAATATCTTCAGAGAAGGCTATGTCCATGGCCCTTTGGAAGGTGGCCCCTACGTTCATTAATCCGAAAGGTATTTTGACATACATAAAGGTGCCCCAAGGTGTGGTAAAAGCAGTTTTGATTTGATCACTTGGGAACACTAACACCTGATTGTAACCCGAGAAACCATCTAAAAGGGATATTCTTCTTGACCCAACTACTCTTTGAAGTATATGGTCCATTTTGGGCAAGGGGTAGTTGTCCTTTAAAGAGGCTCTGTTTAAATTTATGAAGTCAATATAGAGCCTGATTTCCCCGGTTTTCTTTCTAACAAAAACTAAGTTTGATACCCATTCTGAAAATCTAATGGGTACTATGATGCCAGCATTATACATTTTCTCAATTTCTGCCTTAACCAAAGGTAGTAAAAGAGGATTTATTCTCCTTAGTTTTTTCTTGAAAGGCTTTTGATTTTCCTTCAAGGGGATTTTATGCTGGATGATGTTGGTATCATATGATTTCAAGTCTTTGTATTCCCAAGCAAACACATCTTTAAACTCTTTGAAAAGCTCTATGTACTGCAATTTTATGTGGGTTGGGAGGGTGCTGGATAGCTTGATCATCATGGGTTCTGCTATATTGCCTATGTTATGTTCTTCTACATTTGTTTCCACAGGCTCCATTCTGGGTTCTTTAGCTACATTGTTGAGATCAAACAGGTGTTCTAAAGGTGTGAGGCCTCTTGGGATCTTATCATTTTTGCATTGTAAGACTTCCAAGTCTTCTTGGTCTTCATTGTTCACTACCTCTGCTTCAAATGGATTTTCGTAATGATTTATATTAGCAGGATACGTCATTTCAGCCTTTGGGATTTGTTCAATATACAAACAATTTTCTTCATGGCTAGTTTCTGGTGTTGGTATGCTGAAATCATTTTCTGATTTCAAGAAATCATCTATGTGTTTTTCAGATTCAAACACCTGCCAGTGATCTTCGTTATCAGGCACAGCGGGTCTGTGTTTCACCTTTATACTGAGTTGTTAATTTATTTCAGGTACTTGGCAATTACTGGCCATGAAGGCAAGTTGATTTGCTAGATGATTCAGTGCTCTAGGAATGAAAATGAGTTCATATTTTTCGAAATTTTTTAGTAGGTCCAGGGCAGAATTTTGATATTCCCTAAGCCTTGGATTCTTGGCTGAGTATTCTCCTTTTATTTGTTTGATGATAAGTTCAGAATCTCCTAAGATAGATATCATTTGGGCTTTTAACTGTTTGAGCAATTGTAAACCTAGGAGGAGGGCTTCGTACTCAGCGATGTTGTTAGTGCATGGGAAATCTAATTTGTATGAAAAACTCTTATTTGTGTTCTGAATCCAGACACCTGCCCCTGCACTAGTTTTATTGCAGGATCCATCGAAATTTACTGTCCAGAGTATGTTTGACTCATTTTCAATTTCTTGTTGCTGTTGATTGTCAATATTTTGAAGTTGATTCGAGGTAAGATTGGATTGTTCTGGTGAATTGATTTGGTCCATGTTTTCTTTACCTTGTTAGGTAATTTCATCTTCATTACACAAGATAAAGGAGTCTAAACTTGATTGAATAGAATAGATTGGAGTGTTGTTTGGTTTGCCCATGTTACTCACCATGTACTTCATGTGGGATTCTCTGTATAGTCTTCTGTTTTGGTTAAAAACAGGGATGGTGGTGTTAGAGTCGGTCCTTACAGCCCTCCGTCAGAGATCATTTCGCTTTTTGCATATCATTTTTAGGTGTCTCACTCACTTCACTTCATTGAATTTCACTAGGGGCATGCCATTGACTGACGAGAGGGTTTGGTTGTCTTGTATTCCCTCATGCTTGTACCTGCTGGGCTAATTAAAACTCCTTAAAAATCATCGAAGTTCAGGTCACGTCATTCATGGTCATAAATGATTATTTTCGTCAACAAGAGTATTTTAGTTTTAGAGTCTAGGGTTCAGTATTTTGATGTATTTAATAAATGCCCGCAGGCCATGAGGATGGTTTCGAAAAGGTTCTTAATTCAAATTTTCATCATCAAACACATTTGAGGACATTTCTAGTTCAAAACTCTATTTTGAACAAGAAACTGTCAAATTTATTTTTTGTAACAATCATGTATTTTTTCTACCATAAAAAATTTCAATGCAGCCTCTGGTCTTTGCCGAAGTCCAAACGCCAAAATCCCTGCAAAAAATCAAATCATTTCATTAGTCCAAAACTCAGAAAATCAGTGCAAAAAGCCAAAAGACAGAAGTTCAGTGAAATGACAAAGTGCCAAATGAGAAACATTACAAAGTGGGTTGTGGAGGAAGTAAAAATTAAAACCAACTCTTGCAATATATTTTCCAAGGTTACATAAGCCATTTGTGTCAAATTACATTCACAAATTTTCAGAGCAAAGCCGAATTTGGAGGTTGAAGAGCAATTGCATCGTTGAAAGGGCAGTGACTGTGTGGTTAACTGCGCGTGGTGCATACAAAGGAGTGCGCGGTGCACTGGGAAAGTTTGTGCAGTTCATTTTTACACGCGCACGGCACACCCAAGGCACGCGGCACGTTGGGCATGCGCACGGCGCATAGAGCCCTAAGGCCGGAAAACTACCCTCCTTCACCCAAACTCGTATCAAATCGCCTCATTCGCCTTCAAGTAAGTTATCCACGCCTGCTCAATGATTTTTGGATATGCTGTGGTGGGTTAAAGGCGGAGAAAATAAATGTTTGAATGGTGCAAAACTTAACCCTATGTCCACTTTGAAATCTGCTCCATAGGGTTTGAGGAGTGATGATTGTCATTTGAAATTGGTGTCAAAACTTGCATTTGCCAAAACACTCTTATGCCATTGTTATGTATGCTTATATCACTGCTATCATTATATCATTTTCCTCACTGCTGTGATCACTGATATTATACCACAGTCCCATTGTTATACCACTGTTTCACATTCTACATTCCCTTTTGTTCCCATGTGAAATTCCAAACCCTACTGGTTGCCTCTTTCCCTGCCATTGATAAAACTTCAAGTTTTCATGAGGATCAATGGTTGTTCCATGTTTTTGACTGCACTTTGGCCATTTGGATAACTCTTATGTCTATCACATTGCAAGTCCCATTAATATCACCCATTCCCATACCATTTGTGTGTAATCCCAACATGTTCCAAGGCAGTGAGTAAATTGTTTGTCTTTTCCAAAGCTATTTGATAGTCCTTTAGCCCATTTTTTATACCTCCCACAGTTCTCCATTTCATGTTTGAAACAGTTGGCATATTTGATATCGAAAGGCAAAGCACCAAGTCATCATTTTCAGACATATTCCTAACGCTTGTTTTCACCCTACCTATATCAGCATATATTTGTCAAACATCTTGTTTTCAGCATCATGTCAGAGATGGATTCAGTTTATGAGCAGGGGTATGACAGTGATTCCACAGCAGAGGTTAATGTGCCAAGGAGGTCTCACAAAAGTGGCAGGCATGTCAGGGAGGAACCTACTTCTTTGGTTCAATTGCAGGCTTGCCCGCTTGCAATGGATTGTTTTCAGCGCCAGTCATGTTTCCATTATTGTGAGATGATTTCCCAAACTCAGCATCATCATGATTTATCTCACCTATTTGTTCTACATTTGCATGATGGCCGTGTAAACCTTGCTGGAGTAAACTTCATTTTGTCACCAGAGACCATTGCTCAGGCCACCGGGATACCAAACATAGGAGAGGAATGGAACAAACAACAGCAGCTAGAGAAATCCTATTATGAGCCATATATCAGACCTGGATATATGAGGCAGCTGAGCAGGGTATTTCCATTTCGATTTCTGAAGGATGAGTATGCACCATTGATGAAACTGATCATTCGATATTTCAGTTGCGAGGGCAGATTCTCGCGCCTCTATGCATACCATATCCATTTGTTGATGCATTTCACGAGGGTACGTATGATGAGCATTCCATACTTCATGTACCGTAACATATAGCGGATGAAATTTCTTGTACAGAAGAAGACCCCAGCACAACAGCATAACAACATATATCATTACGCGCTGATCAAAATCATGGTGGTACATCAGCTCACATAGCAGGGCATCGCATGGGATGAGTTCATCTCCCGTGACTTCTTTGCAGCGCCACAGCTGCCTCCCGAGGTAGTTCATGATGAGGGAGAGCCTTCACACCAGTTTGATATTCCTGAGACTGAGCATATCAACTCTCCAGTGTATGTGACATATCAGCGAGGCCACAGAGCCTTATTTGCAGCTACACGACGAGTATTATCTCCACCTGAGGTGGAAGGGGTCTCGTTGACTTCATCAGCAGCACGAGTACTATCTCCACCCGAGGTGGAAGGGGTCTCGCCTTCGACATCAGCACAGGTATAGGTTCAGGATAGAAGCAAGAGGCATATTCACGATGAGGGCCCTTCAGGAGGCCGAGACACTGATTTTATATTCATCGATGTTGATGCAAGCTCTCCTAGCTCGAAACTGAGGGAGGTCATGCAGGAGCAGAGAGCTGAGATTGGTACTTTGACAAAGAATTTGCAAAGAGCACAGTGGGTGATAAAGTACTTGGAGCAGTGGAACAAATAGCTGGAGGATCAGCACACACTTGTAGAGCTTCGGCGAATCCGTGAGGATCGACAATTGGCCCGGAAGAGACCTGGTGACATGACACCAATTGAGCGAGAGACCGAACTCATGCATGTTAACATTCATCTGGAGAAGTTTTTGGCAAAGGCTAATAGATACAAATACATGCTCCGTCATATGAAAGGTCATTATTGGGCCCGCATGCACGTTTGCAGAGCAAAAATGAAGATCCTGAAGAGAAGGTTGAGCAGAGCACTGAAACGGCGAAAGAGGCCTGATCCACTCCGGATCTTGGCCGAGGCTTTGTTGGCAGAGCATGAGGCATGATAGGGGATCTTCACTCCGAATTTCAGCAAATTTGGAGAATTTTTTGTCATTTTTGAAAATTTTGGTCACAAAATAGGTTTTTCCGCCCAACGCGTAGCGCGTCCCGACGCGCGCTTATGATTGGGACATTTTCTGGAGGAAAAATTTATATTTTTTTATTTTTCATGGTAAGTTATGCATGTTCAGAAATGGTTGAAGCATTTCATCAAGTCCTGGATGATCAAAAGGGCCAAAAACACCATGAAAACCACCTTTCTGCCACCTTTTGAACCAACAGGAAGTACTTCTGGGCGAATGAAGTTTTTGAAGGGCAAATGAGCTCCAAATTGAAAACTTCCACTTGGGTTGGATAGCCAACATCCAGGTATTTCCAACAAGCTATCATGAGCTCAATTTGGACTCCGAGAAGTTCCCCAAAAATAGGCTTAAAGTAGCACGACACATAGAGCTTTGGAGCGCGGCGCATAGAGGTTTTTGGCATGTTTTTTCACCTTCCAGCTCAGAAATTCGGCTAGTTTGGACTAGTTTCACCTCTTGATGTAATTTTTGGTTTTTATTGATGTAATTGGATGTACATGATGTAACTTGGGCACTTATTTACTTGTTCTAGATGATTCATTCACAAAAAAGTGAAAATCAAGTGAATGGATCAACTTCCTAGCTTATAGAGGCAAGTTGTTTGGCTGCCTAGATTTAGCTCTTTGTTTAGAATTGGTTCAAACTGCTCCTAGAAGCATGAGATTGACCCCTAGAGGCATGGGAAGGGGTTATAATTTTCTATTTATTGTATTTTCTGAGACACTTTCAGTGTTGGACTCTTGGGAAAAGTTTGGCACACTATTGTACATATTTCGTATTTTGTCAAGGAAAGACCGTAGGTTTTGGCAAAGACCTTGTTGGGATTCTTGAAGCTTTCAGTTTTGATGGTGGTTTCAGCTTTTTTTTGAAGTTCTTTAATGTTTAATGTACTGCCATTCTCTTTTGCCTTCCTAATGGCAATGAATGAGTAAATGAGGTAGAATCCATTGATTTTGGTTTCATTGAATTTGCTTAGTTTACACATGTCAGCCAGAGAGGATCCCGGTCTTTTTCCTTATCTCCCCGTCATTCTGATCCATCCATACACATACTCAAAAAGCATCAAGACTACTGCCTACCTTGCCCCAACTCGAATTCTGCAAAAATCTGGCCTCATCCCCGAGCCCAAAATTGTTTTTCCTATTTTTCCAACGAAAACCCAAAAATTTAAAACAAACATTCCTATCTATTTACTAGCCTAAAATTAGTATCCATTATAAGTCATCTCAGCCCCTTTGAAGATCTTTTGCCGAGATAGACCCGGAGAGAACCCTCTCCTGTCCTCGTAGGGCTAGCTACGAGGCTGAGCGTGGTTTGATATTGCCTTGAGTTTTACCTTATTTCAGCCTAAGGTAGATTCGAGCGCTAACATAGTGGCGACCATACTGGGGACTAAAATCTCAATGGTTTGCTTGTTTATGTGTTCATTTCATGAGTTATAGATGGAGTCTGAAGTCACGCCAGGTAGCTTTCGAAACGCTTTTGCTATGCATAAGCGGATGTAGATAAACTACCGTTTTACCGCATCTAAGTTAAGCTGCAATTGAACGTAGTACTTGATTTTATGTTTACCCTAAAGATGTTAATTTGTTGTTCATTCTAGACTTTTGGAAGATTGAGTCTAGAAATCGATAGGCTGAAAATAATCGGCTGTGGCCCTTGCTTCCTTGAAGGACTGTTAATCGGCTTCAAAAAAAAAAAAAAAAAGGCAGTCTACTTAGATCAAATCCTGATCCAAATCCGCCTCCAGTATATGAAAACCCCAACCTAATCTCAAGAACTTTCCGTCGAGAAGCCCCTGTTATTCCTTTGGTCAAATCTCACTCATACCCAACTGTTTTTGAATACATTGAAGATATTGAGTTTGATGCTCAGTTCGAGTTATCATTGTTTGAAACCAAATCCGAAAGTGCCACTGGTTCTACCGTCATCAATCCGGAGTTCATCAAGTATCTAGAAGTTGAACAAGCAAATAGATCTATTGATAATTATATTCTGAATCTTCAAAACTCCATTATGGCAACTGACATCTCGGAATTCATTGAGTCTTCTTCACAAACTCTTGGACCATATGAAATTGCTTCTACTTCACGGATTCCTACTGAACCTCCCTTTATCCCTACCATTCCCGTGCAGCCTGAGATCTCTGATCAGCAATCAGCAGTATTTTCTCCTCCGTCTCCACCATATACACCTCGTTCATCTACTACTCCCATTCCACCCGTTTTCACTTTTCCAAGACAGATTATAACCGCTAAGAGCTACGGGTCGTTAGACCACACCTCTTGTTTTACCTGCAAATTTGGATCCTATGCCCGCTGATTATCAGAGTAAGATTCCAATATTTGATGGCACTCTGCAGAGTGTGTCCGCTCAGCAGCATCTTGTTAGAATGATAGATTTCTTGGACCTGCATGAAATAGATGAAGAGAATGTGTCCATGAGACTGTTCGCCTAGAATTTTGGAGGTGAGGTTCGTAAATGGTTCAGAGCTTTACAGCCCGCAAGTATCAATACATTACAAGAGCTTCAGACACAATTCCTAGATCGGTGGGAGATGAAGAAAGATCCGATGCAAATTACTTCTGAGTATACTAGCATCAAGCGTAATCCTGGTGAGTCCGTTCAGGACTATATTATCAGATTCAATACAGTGTATAATGCAATTCCAGATGACTTAAGACCGTCTAGAAAGTCAACTCTCCTTAAATTCCCGGATGGTTTCGATCCGGAGATGGCTTATTCATTACGCGATAGAGATCCGCCTACCTTGGAAGATATGCAGAAGATTGCTGTTAGTGTTGAGGCGAATCTAAATGATAAGAGAGCCAGGCTGAAAGCAGAAAAGAGAGTGACCATAAAGGAAGAAGCTTCCACATCTGCATCATAACAACACTTGCTTCGTGAGATGGAAAAAATGTTCAAAAGAATGATGCTTGATAAGACAGAACCGCAGATTCAAAATCCCAACTACCGTGGCTAGCAACAGCCACAGTTCAGAATTAAGAAGTGTGAACAGAGAGCACAAGAGTCGGCAGCCCAGCAGCAAGTTAAAACACCTCTTCTGCAGAATTTTGTGAGTCAAGATTCAGACGATGACGATGATGTAGTAGGGGAGAAAAACCACTTCTTTACTCCCGATGATCTACCCATTTACATCACTGAAGATGAAGAGTATGCAGAAAGTTCAGCTGCATAGAAAGATGAGGATTTTATTTTAGCAAACGATGTGGCTCTAGAGGAAGAATCAGATGAATACCAAAGAGGGTATATGAATTCTTTGTCTGCTTAGCAGAAGCAATACTCATTAAGAAACAGAGATGTTCCCATAAACCCAATTCAGAAGAGAAAAGAGGCTTCAACACCGAAGATGGATTCACATATACCATAGAAGAAAGGAAAAGAGACGATTGATCCCGCAGCTAACAAATCATCATCAGCAGAAAAGTCAAATCAGCCAAGCATAATGAAGGATAAGGCTGAAAGGAAAGAAGTTCCAGTCAAAGAGGTTGAAAGGGTTTCAGCTTTTAGTTTGGAGAATGAAATTTCTAAATTGAAGGTATCTATTCCTTTGACAGAAATTATGAAGAACAACAGTTATAGAGGTCAAGTCTCTAAAATTCTGAATTTTGATCCAATGTTTGACATGGTGAATATTGAAGATGATCAGCCTGAATTGATATTTGGGCCTACTTTAGATGGTGAGTCCCCTGACAGTGATGTTCCTCCCTTTTATATCAGTTTGAGGTTGCATGAATATGTATTGCATAATGCCATGTTCGATTCCGGTGCTTCGCACAATCTTATGCCAAAAGCGATCATGGAAAAGTTGGGTTTAGACATTACAAGGAAGTACCATGATTTGTACTCATTTGATTCCAGGCGAGTGAGATGTATTGGACTCATCAAATATTTGGTTGTAAGTTTAGATCAGATTCCTGTGAAGAATGTCTTGATGGACATGGTTGTGGCGGACATTCCTCCTCGATTTGGGATGCTCCTTTCTAGACCTTGGGGAGCAAAGTTGAAAGGTACACTACAGTTAGATTTCTCCTATGCAACAATTCCTGTCTTTGGCCAAATGAGAAAGTTATATTGAGAACAGAAGATGAAATACATGATAACAAGCAAGGAGAAACCAATCAATCATCCTGTAAATTATGTACATACCGACTTAGAGTATTTTGTTTTATTTGCTGATAGTTTTAATGATATAGATAGTCAGTTAGTTCAAGCAGAAGATATACCAGAGATTACCGAGAATTTCAGAGAATTTCTGCAGAAAGAAAGACGAGAAAAGCAAGCTACTATTGAGCAATCAGCTAAAGACGATGGGCAGCAAACAGAAAAAACAGAGCTAGCGCAATTTCAGCACTTAGAGGATGATGAAGATGGTCTTTGGACCATGGATTTCGATGGCGTAGTGGGTAGTGATGGTGCTGGAATTGGTGTTTGGATACGCAGTCCATTCTCCGCTCCGAATAAGGTCCCGAGCAATGTGCGAGTATGTTCCTACAAAGTAGCATTTGATTGTTCTAACAATGAGGCTGAGTATGAGGCTCTGATTGCTGGCCTAAAGATTCTAAGAAAGCTAAAAGCGAAAATAATTGCAGTCTATGGTGATTCCGAATTGGTGATAAAATAGGTAAAGGGTGAGTTTCAAGCCAAGCATCCTCGCATGAGGGCTTACCGTAATGCAGTTTTAGACATTTTGAAGTTATTTTCATATTATACCTTGTTGTGTGTGCCTCGCATACAAAATGGTGTTGCTGATGGACTTGCTAAGGCATCAAGTAATTTAAAATCCCCAATGAATTCCAGCAATAAGTTCGAGATCCATGTGAAGCACCGCCCTACCGTTCCGGACAATCAGAGATGTTGGCAAGTTTTTCAGGACGATGAGGAGATTAGCGATTTTCTGCAAAATAAGGGTAAGTTTAAAGATACCTCCATAGATACAGAATATGATGATGGTAATGATGATATGAAAATAAATCAAATGGAAGTGCTTCAGCTTAAAGATAACATCATTCCTAAAGGATTGATTCCTTTAGAGGAACTCTTTGATCAAGATGATGTAGCCCGCAAACCGACATTGAGGCCGACTGAAAAAGGTGTTGAAGAAGTAAATATTGGGACAGCTGAAAACCCCAAGATGGTAAAGTTATCCAAGTCATTGTCACTGGAGGTAAGAGCTAAATATGTGAGATTGTTGTCTTCATTTGCTGATGCTTTCACGTGGGATTACTCAGATTTAAAAATGTATGACACTAATATCATTCATCATACTATCCCTATTAAACCAAATCAGAAGCCTTTCTGTCAGAAGTTGAGGAGAATCAATCCGAAGCTGCTACCATCGATTGAGAAGGAGGTAAATAGGTTGTATAAGTCAGGAATCATTGTACCTATCAGATTTTCTGATTGGATTTCCAATTTGGTGCCCGTGAGGAAAAAGACAGGTGAGATCCGTTTGTGTATTGATTTCAGAAATTTGAATAAGGTGTCACTGAAGGACAATTATCCGCTGCCAAAAATGGACCATATATTGCAGCGAGTAGTTGGAGCATTAAGGATGTCACTACTCGACGGATATTCAGGATATAATCAAATTTTAGTGCATGAGGACGATCGTGATAAAACCGCGTTCACCACTCCATGGGGAACGTTTCATTATGCCAAGTTGCCATTTGGTTTGAAAAATGCAGGTGCCACTTTTCAGCGTGCAATGGACATGGATTTCGCCAATGAGAAAGATGTATTTTTGGTTGTTTATCTTGATGATTTGACGGTGTTTTCAAATTCTGATGAAGGAAATTTATATCACTTGAAAGTTGTTTTTTAGAAGTGCAGAAAATATGGCATTTCGTTGAATCCGAAAAAGAGCTTGTTTTCCATGGATGAAGGAAAAATTCTTGGCCACATCATATCGAAAGACAACATTCGTGTTGACCCTGCACGTGTTGAAGCAATCCAGCAAATTGAACAGCCCTGGAACAAGAAAGAAATACAGTCATTTAATGGTAAAATGAATTTTCTGCGTCGTTTCATTCTAAATCTTGCTGAGCATCTTAGAGAAATCACAAACATGCTGAAAAAGGACAGTCAAGTGAAGTGGACAGAAGAGGCGGTGAAATCATTCAATTTGGTAAATTTAGCTCTTTCTTTAGCTCCCATTTTAATCAGCCCAGATTGCACACAGGAATTCATTTTGTTTTCATTTGCTTCTGAGCACACTTTGGCAGCTATTTTAATGCAGAAAAGAGATGGAGTTGAGAAGCCCATTGCCTTTTTTAGTCGAATTATAAGGGACGGAGCTTTGAAATATAACATTATTGAGAAACAAGCACTTGCTCTTGTGAAGGCCTTGAAATATTTTCGTGTGTATATACTGCATTCCCACATTATAGCTTACGTTCCTAACGCAGCTGTCAAAGATGTTTTGGTACAAGCAGATCCGGAAGGAAGACGCGGTAAGTGGATCACTGTGTTGTTAGAATATGATGTGGAGATTAAACCGACCAAGCTGATCAAAGGAAAAGGACTAGCCAAGCTCATGGCTGAAACAAATCTGCATGCTTTGGACATAAATTTTATCGCTGCTATGTCTGATGAGGATGAGGAAATTACATCATTTCAGGTATCTGATATCTTGGTTTCTTCCCCTTGGTATGCTGACATTTTATATGTACTTCAGAATTTGTCTCCCCCACCCGGGATGCCTAGAAATAAGAGTAGAACATTGAAGTTGAGGGCTGCAAAGTTTTGTATATTGAATTCTGCATTATATTGGAAAGACCCTGGTGGAATGTTATTGAATTGTTTGGTAGAGGAAGAAGCCAAAAGAGTTTTGGAGGACTTTCATAGAGGAGACTGCGGGGGCCATCTATTTTGGAAAACCACAGCGAATAAGATTCTGAGAGCAGGATACTATTGGCCTACTTTATTTTCTGATGTATATAAGGCTGTTAATAGTTGTCACGAATGTCAAATTTTCGAAGGGAAGCAGAAATTACAGCCTTTGCCTCTTAAACCAATTGAAGTCAGTGCACCATTTCAGTAGTGGGGGTTGGATTTCATTGGGGAAATCCACCTACATCTTCAGGACAACATAGATGGATATTGACAGCAACGGATTACTTCACGAAGTGGATCAAGGTAATTCCCACCCGACAGGCTACGGATGTGGTAATTATTTCTTTTCTTGAAAATAACATTCTGTCACGTTTTGGTTGTCCTAGTAAGATAATCACAGATAATGCAGCGGCCTTCAAGTCAAAAAGGATGGTTGAATTTTGCAATAAGTATAACATCAGCTTGGGACATTCGACTGCCTACCATCCACAAGGAAATGGCTTGGCGAAATCTTCAAATAAGTCTTTGGTAAATATCATTAAGAAATTGCTGGAAATAAATAAGAAAGGCTGGCACAAGAAATTAGTGAATGCACTTTGGGCTGATAGGGTAAGTCAGAAAAAATCCATCGGTATGTCTCCCTTTGAGTTGGTGTATGGAGTAGACACAATGTTTCCCACTTCTCTTGCTGTCCTGGTAGTCAAATTGCTTCAGGAAGCTGGTAGTGAGGAAGATCCCATGCAGCGAAGGATAAATCAGCTGATTCATTTACAACAGACATGGGAGGAGGTCTTTCAAAATACATTCAAGTTGCAGGAGCGCATTAAGAAGATTTATGACAGGAAGGCAAAAGCAGATAAGTTTCAGTTGGATGAGGTGGTCCTGAAGTGGGATGCTCGGAATGAGGAAAAAGGTAAGCACGGAAAATTTGAAAACCTTTGGAAGGGTCCTTTTAAGATTGCAGCGTATCGTGGTCAGAACGCCTTTCTTCTCAAGGAAATGAATGGGGATGGTTGTCCTGGAGGGCCGATCAATGGTCGGCTGCTCAAGCAATACCATTTCTGAGTATTTTCTGCTGATTTGATTGTCATTGTATATATCGTTCTATTTTTGTTTCATCACAAGTGTGTACTAATCTCTTTTCTTCGGTCTGGGGCCCGAAGCGAAGGCTATAATTTTGAAGAAGGAGCTTAGTTGGTTTGAATTTTTTCAAGTTAGTTTTATCAGTCATTTCAGTTTTAAAGTTGAGTCGGTTTTAGTCAGGTTTCAGTCAAGTTTTCAGTCAACAAATGTGTCCAAGGTCTTGTGTTATCTGTTGAAATAATGACTCCATCGCCCAATGGATGAAGGCACTGTCTAACTCTTTCAGAGATCTGCCGTTCTTGGCATCTCCTTGGAGCCACCATCCCCATTGGAGCCAATGTTAGAGTCGGTCCTTACAGCCCTCCGTCAGAGATCATTTCGCTTTTTGCATATCATTTTTAGGTGTCTCGCTCACTTCACTTCATTGCATTTCACTAGGGGCATGCCATTGACTGACGAGAGGGTTTGGTCATCTTGTATTCCCTCATGCTTGTACCTGCTGGGCAAATTAAAACTCCTTAAAAATCATCGAAGTTCAGGTCACGTCATTCATGGTCATAAATGATTATTTTCGTCAACAAGAGTCTTTTAGTTTTAGAGTCTAGGGTTCAGTCTTTTGATGTATTTAATAAATGCCCGCATGCCATGAGGATGGTTTTGAAAAGGTTCTTAATTCAAATTTTCATCATCAAACACATTTGAGGACATTTCTAGTTCAAAACTCTGTTTTGAACAAGAAACTGTCAAATTTATTTTTTGTAACAATCATGTATTTTTTCTACCATAAAAAATTTCAATGCGGCCTCTGGTCTTTGCCGAAGTCCAAACGCCAAAATCCCTACAAAAAATCAAATCATTTCATCAGTCCAAAACTTAGAAAATCAGTGCAAAAAGCCAAAAGACAGAAGTTCAGTGAAATGACAAAGTGCCAAATGAGAAACATTACAAAGTGGGTTGTGGAGGAAGTAAAAATTAAAACCAACTCTTGCAAGATATTTTCCAAGGTTACATAAACCATTTGTGTCAAATTACATTCACAAATTTTCAGAGCAAAGCCGAATTTGGAGGTTGAAGAGAAATTGCATCGTTGAAAGGGTTGTGACTGTGTGGTTAACTGTGCGCGGCGCATACAAAGGAGCACGCGGCGCACTGGGAAAGTTTGTGCAATTCATTTTTACACGCACGCAGCGCACCCAAGGCACGCGGCGTGTTGGGCATGCCCGTGGCGCATAGAGCTTTAAGGCCGGAAAACTACCCTCCTTCACCCAAACTCGTATCAAATCGCCTCATTCGCCTTCAAGTAAGTTATCCACGCCTGCTCAATGATTTTTGGATATGCTATGGTGGTTTAAAGGTGGAGAAAATAAATGTTTGAATGGTGCAAAACTTAACCCTATGTCCAGTTCGAAATCTTCTCCATAGGGTTTGAGGAGTGATGATTGTCATTTGAAATTGGTGTCAAAACTTGCATTTTCCAAAACACTCTTATGCCATTGTTATGTATGATTATATCACTGCTGTCATTATATCATTTTCCTCACTACTGTGATCACTGATATTATACCACAGTCCCATTGTTATACCACTGTTTCACATCCTACATTCCCTTTTGTTCCCATGTGAAATTTCAAACCCTACTGGTTGCCTCTTTCCCTGCCATTGATAAAACTTCAATTTTTCATGAGGATCAATGGTTGTTCCATGTTTTTGACTGCACTTTTTCCATTTGGATAACTCTTATGTCTATCACATTGCAAGTCCCATTAATATCAGCCATTCCCATACCATTTGTGTGTAATCCCAACATGTTCCAAGGCAGTGAGTAAATTGTTTGTCTTTTCCAAAGCCATTTGACAGTCCTTTATCCCATTGTTTATACCTCCCACATTTCTCCATTTCATGTTTGAAACAGTTGGCATATTTGATATCGAAAGGCAAAGCACCAAGTCATCATTTTCAGACATATTCCTAACGCTTGTTTTCACCCTACCTATATCAGCATATATTTGTCAAACATCTTGTTTTCAGCATCATGTCAGAGACGGATTCAGTTTATGAGCAGGGGTAGGACAGTGATTCCACAGCAGAGGTTAATGTGCCAAGGAGGTCTCACAAAAGTGGCAGGCATGTCAGGGAGGAACCTACTTCTTTGGTTCAATTGCAGGCTTGCCCGCTTGCAATGGATTGTTTTCAGCACCAGTCATGTTTCCATTATTGTGAGATGATTTCCCAAACTGAGCATCATCATGATTTAGCTCGCCTATTTGTTCTACATTTGCATGATGGCCGTGTAAAACTTGCTGGAGTAAACTTCATTTTGTCACCAGAGACCATTTCTTAGGCCACCGGGATACCAAACATAGGAGAGGAATGGAACAAACGACATCAGCTAGAGAAATCCTATTATGAGCCATATATCAGACCTAGATATATGAGGCAGCTGAGCAGGGTATTTCCATTTCGATTTCTGAAGGATGAGTATGCACCATTGATGAAACTGATCATTCGATATTTCAGTTGCGAGGGAAGATTCTCGCGCCTCTATGCGTACCATATCCGTTTGTTGATGCATTTCACGAGGGTATGTATGATGAGCATTCCATACTTCATGTACCGTAACATAGAGCGGATGAAATTTATTATACAGAAGAAGACCCCAGCATAGCAGCATAGCAGCATATATCATTACGCGCTGATCAAAATCGTGGTGGTACATCAGCTCACACAGCAGGGCATCGCATGGGATGAGTTCATCTCCCGTGACTTCTTTGCATCACCACAGCCGCCTCCCGAGGTAGTTCATGATGAGGGAGAGCCTTCACACCAGTTTGATATTCCTGAGACTGAGCATATCAACGCTCCAGTGTATGTGACATATCAGTGAGGCCACAAAGCCTTATTTGCAGCTACACGACGAGTACTATCTCCACCTGAGGTGGAAGGGGTCTCATTGACTTCATCAGCAGTGCGAGTACTATCTCCACCCGAGGTGGAAGGGGTCTCGCCTTTGACATCAGCATAGGTATAGGTTCAGGATAGAAGCAAGAGGCCTATGCACGATGAGGGCCCTTCAGGAGGCCGAGACACTGATTTTATATTCATCGATGTTGATGCGAGCTCTCCTAGCTTGAAACTGAGGGAGGTCATGTAGGAGCAGAGAGATGAGATTGGTACTTTGATAGAGAATTTACAGAGAGTATAGTGGGTGATAAAGTACTTGGAGCAGTGGAATAAACAGCTGGAGGATCAGCACACACTTGTAGAGCTGCGGCGAATCTGTGAGGATCGACAATTGGCCCGGAAGAGACCTGGTGACATGACACCAATTGAGCGAGAGACCGAACTCATGCATGTACTTAAAATTCATCTGGAGAAGTTTTTGGAAAAGGAAAATAGAGAAAAAGACATTCTCCGTCATATGAAAGGTCATTATTGGGCCCGCATGCACGTTTGCAGAGCAAAAATGAAGATCCTGAAGAGAAGGTTGAGCAGAGCACTGAAACGACGAAAGAGGCCTAATCCACTCCGGATCTTGGCCTAGGCTTCGTTGGCAGAGCATGAGGCATGATAGGGGATCTTCGCTCCGAATTTCAGCAAATTTGGAGAATTTTTTGTCATTTTTGAAAATTTTGGTCACAAAACAGGTTTTTCCGCCCAACGCGTAGCGCGTCTCGACGCGTGCTTATGATTGGGACATCTTCTGAAGGAAAAATTTGTATTTTTGGATTTTTCATGGTAAGTTATGCATGTTCAGAAATGGCCGAAGCATTTCATCAAGTTCTGGATGATCAAAAGGGCCAAAAACACCATGAAAACCACCTTTCTGCCACCTTTTGCACCAGCAGGAAGTACTTCTGGGATATTGAATTTTTGGAGGGGCAAATGAGATCCAAATTGAAAAATTCCACTTGGGTTGGATAACCAACATCTAGGGCTTTACAACGAGCTATCATGAGATCAATTTGGACTCTGGTAAGTGCCCCAAAAATAGGATGAAAGTAGCACGACGCATAGAGCTTTGGAGCACGACGCATAGAGGTTTTTGGCATGGTTTTTCACCTTCCAGCTTAGAAATTCGGCGAGTTTGGACTAGTTTCACCTCTTGATGTAATTTTTGGTTTTTCTTGATGTAATTTGATGTACATGATGTAACTTGGGAACTTATTTACTTGTTCTAGATGATTCATTCACAAAAAAGTGAAAATCAAATGAATGGATCAGTTTCCTAGCTTATAGAGGCAAGTTGTTTGGCTGCCTAGATTTTAGCTCTTTATTTAGAATTGGTTAAAACTGCTCCTAGAAGCATGAGATCGACCCCTAGAGGCATGGGAAGGGGTTATAATTGTCTATTTATTGTATTTTCTGAGACACTTTCAGTGTTGGACTCTTGGGAAAAGTTTGGCACACTATTGTACATATTTTCTGCATTTTGGCTAAGGAAAGATCAGAGGTTTTGCAGCACCTGTTGGGATTATTGCGGCTTTCAGTTTTGATGGTGTGTTCTCTGAGTTATTTTTAAGTTCTTCAATGTTTAATGTATCGCCATTCCCTTCTTTTTCTTCTGAAACTAAATGAATGAGTAAATGAGGTAGAATCGATTGATTCCAGTGCTCTACCTTTGAATTTGTTTAGTTTTATATGTTTTCACCAGTTTGGAGAGGATCCTAGTTCTCCCTTTCCCTCTTCAGCTCCTTGTCATTATGATCCATCCATACACATAATCAAAAAGCATCAAGACTATTGCCTACCTTGCCCCAACTCGAATTCTGCAAAGATATGGCCTCATCCCCGAGCCGAAAATTGTTTTTCCCATTTTTCCAATGAAAACCCAAAAAATTTAAAACAAACCTTCCTATCTATTTACTAGCCTAAAATCAATATCCATTATAAGTCAATCTCAGCCCCTTTTGAAGACCTTTTGCCGAGATAGACCCGGAGAGAGCCCTCTCCTGTCCTCGTAGGGCTAGCTACGAGGCTGAGCTTGGTTTGATGTTGCCTTGAGTTTTACCTTATTTCAACCTAACGTAGATTCGAGCGCTAACAGGTGGCATAAGACATATCCATTTGAAGGCTTCCCTGAAGTTTGGCTCCCCATGATCTTGATAAGAGCATGCCATACTTAGGGGGAATGTCAACTACAACTACATCCATTACTAGATTCTTGGCGGGGATCTGAGCTAAGTTAACACATAAATCTTTGATTAAACCCAAACATTTGACTCTGCTTGAGTCAAAAGAATACAAATCTTTGTATGGTTTAGTAATCTCTAATCCTAGACTTTCCATTACTACTTTGGGCATTAGATTGTGTGAAGCTCTAGAATCCAACATGGCATTGTGTAGAATTTTATCGTGTATGTTCAAACTAACATAGAAGGGAGGGACTGGTCCTTCTTGATATTTTCCTTCAACCTCTGGGCCAAACAACAACTCAGGCTTGTCGTCCGTCAAGTTTAAGGTATCAGTATCACTTCCTAAGTTTAAAGCTTTCAAAACTTGGTTTTTGCACACTTCTTGGGTTAATAGTTCAGCTAGGGGGATGGTAATTTTTATCTTAGCAATCTCTCCCTCAAGGCTGAAAGGAATAATTGACTTGTTAATATTTATATCTGTTTTTTCGATTGAATTCTTTTCAGCAACTTTGATTTGCTGAACCTTGCTTGAACTAGTGATAGGAATAGTTTTACTAGGACCACTAGCTGAAGTGGTAGGGGTGATTTGTTCAACATTTGGCTGGATTCCCTTGTCTTTATTTAAATCTGGTTTTTTGGCCGAAATGTTGGTTTTTTCTGCTGTCTTCTTGGGCTGGTTTTCTGTGTTTTTCTTGACAGCAGTGCTAGTATTCTTATCTTTTGGATTTTCTACACTTCCCTTGCTCCTAAGATTATATTGTTTGTGTAACTCCATGATTGCATTTTCAAAACCCAATCTATAGTCATCAGAATATTCATAGGTGTTTGTATTCTGATTATTAGAGAAGAAACCTTGTTCTTCCTCAGTGAGGAAAACATCATCGCCACTGTCTGATCCAATCAAGTTTACATGTGATTCTTCCAACCTTTCCAACTCCTTGTCTTCCTCATATTGATCTACATAGTTCTGTTGAAAGGGAGGTCTAATTTGTTGGTCACTTTATTTTTGCTTATCTTTATTGTTATCTCTTCTGTAATTCTGACCTCTATTTCTGTTTTGATTGTTTTGAAGTGCAGTCTGGTTTTGATTTTCTTGCACTTTCTTAATTATGTTCATCTCTTTCATCATTTCTTCCAACATTCTCTCCATTTTTGAGTTTTAAGTAGAGGGAGGGGATTCCTCTCTGAAAGATACTCTCTTTTCAGTTTTCATTCTTGCTCTCTTTTCTATTAAATTTACCTCCACAGAAAGAGCACCCCTTTGCATATCTTCAAGAGTTGCAAAATCTCTTTCTCTTAGTGAATAAGTCATGTTAGAGTCAAATCCTTCAGGAAACTTGTTTAAGGCTGAACCTTGTGGCGGTTTTAGTTCTGGGGAAAGTGCATTATATACACTGTTAAATCTAGTACAATATGCTTGCACACTCTCCCCAGGATTCCTACGGAGATTGTTGTAATCAGCAAGGACTTGGAGAGGATTCTTCTTTACTTCCCATTTGTTTAGGAATTTTTGATGGAAGGCTTGGAGATCGTTAATACTACGGGGGGCTAAACCTTTAAACCATTTTCTTACTTCTCCCCCTAAGCTCTAAGCAAATAATCTAAGTTTGAAAGAATCATCATCAATTTCATTTCGGTCAAAATAGTCATTCATCTTATCCACATGTTGTGATGCAGTTGTAGCATTATTAGTATCATACAATGGAATTTTGGATTGATAGTCCTGTGGAAGATTGACTAGTGGTATAGTAAGGGCTAAGGGAGCATACCATGCGGCCATTGAAGGAGGTGGAGGTGGATTCACAGGTGGATTGACAAAAGGGAAAGTGGGCTGAGGTGTGGTGGTTTGAACAGTGGATGGAGGATGAACAGAAGCGGATGGAACAGGAGTAGATTGCTGAGCTGATCTTGGATGAGAGACACCTAAGTTAAGAAGAAAATGTAAATCAGGAGGCGTTGTTTCTCTGCTACCAAGATGTTCACTTGTTTCAGGAGATGATAGTGAAGACTCAGAATCTATTTGTTCTAACTCACTAAATGACCTAGTCCTAAATGGATTAACTAAGCCAGCTTGTGAGTGTTGTAGAGCTGAAAGTTTTTCAGGAACTGATTTAGCTCTTGGGGGTGATCTGAAAACAGTTGATAATTTAATCTTAGGAGACTTCCAAAGGATACTTTCTGGGTCATCAACTATCTCAGGTGGGTTGGGGTCAGGATGGGCTCTAGTGTAGATACTTCTAGAAGCCACTATGGTGTGTTTTCAGACCCAAAATAGCAAGAAAAGTTCAACCAAGTATGACAATATTTGAGAGGTTAACTGATCTGTTTGCACAAATTTTGATCCTACAGTCCTCTAACTGGATTTGGAAAACGTTATAATGATAAGGGTTCTTTCCAGTGGAGTCTTAAGGTCTGCTCAGGATTTTGGAGTCGCCAGGTGGAAAATTTAGAGTGTTTTCAAAGAGGTACATTGTCCACCATAGTGCTTGTGAAACATCCTTTTTCAAGGATATCTTGAAACACAACAAACTATAACCAGAGATTGATTGGGAGGGCATTCACCAGATATATCACCTCTAAAATAGGATGAGATCCAGAGGCTATCTGGCCCTTTCCAGACTCTGTCTAAGAGTACAAGGTAAAACACATCAAATGTAAGTGATACGTGGGAATGAGTGTTTCACTATAAAGTGGAAGTTTTCAGCTCGTGAGGAGGTAAAAGGTTCTATGGTCCACTACCATGTTTATTATGAAGCCAAACTTGAAATATTTTTGGGTTTTTCTGAGTTTATTTTGGTTTTAAAGGTTAAGAGAGTGTTCTAAGTCTGATTTTTCACTTAGCTAAGGTGTTCAAACAAATAGAGTTGCTCGTATGGCTTGATAACTGGTTCTTTCAAGGTTTGATAAGGATCAAAAGGAATCCTAAGGGTTACTTAGTTTGTCACTGATTCAATCAAGTCCTATCATGATTTCCATTATGTTAGGTAGTGCTTGAAGAAATTTACTTATGTTATACTGGACCTAAAGGTTTTAAGAAAGGTTTTGAAACCTCTAATTCTCAGTAGGGTCCCACCGTGATCGCCATTATGTTGGTCTCCCGTGTTTTGACAGTTTGGAAAATCAAAAGACAAGGAAACATCAGAACCAATCTTTAGAGTTCCAGGATCTAGTCCTCCTGTTCTTAGAGAGGGATCTCTCAAATATTTGTTTGCAAAGGTTTATCTTGTTTTCTTTGATTATGGATTTTAGACTAGTTATTTAAGTACAGATGTTTGTTTGGTTGGGTTGAGTTGATATAGCAGAATATGAAAGGTCTAGGAAAGATAGACAGAAAGAGGAAATATCTGGTTCATTGGGAAATGGAGTCAAAATAAGGTCATGACAAACTCTTCAAGGGATATGGGATATCAAAGGGAAAATCTAACTTGGCCACAGGATCCTTTGTTTTGGAATGAGATGGACATTAATGTTTTGGAAAGAGAAAATTAATTCTCAACAATGGGAACTTGAAAACATAACTTAACAATAAAGAGATATTTGATAGACAGGGCTAACCATAAATTCCACAGACATTCTTTAAGCAAATAATGACTTCAAGACAACTTTTAAAATGAAATCTAAGATTCGGGGAACTCCCTATTTCCTCAAAGATTTTATTTTAAAGGACTTAGAAAACATAAAAGATTCACTGATAGCTGCATTCATAGAAGAGGGAACACCTAAATAAAATCTATGCTTGCAACTATAAAGACCTTCAAAACAACTGTTCAAGCAGGGGCAAAGGGTAAGATCAAAACCAACCTCTTTGATTAACTTAAGACAATGGTACTTCAAAGGGAGACTTCAATAACAACTTTCAAGTGATGGCAGACAAGCAGGGAGAACCATAAATCATGCTGAAACCAACTATTTGAGCTATTAAGGAAATAAACAAGCATTAAGACTAAAGAGAAGGTTTAAAGCCTCTAAAATACTTCAGAAGAAGAAAACATAAAACAGTGAAGGGTGAACAGGTCTAAGGTGCTTCCAGGAGTCATTTCTTAGCCTAAAACTTTCAGCCTACTGTAGTAAGAGATTATGAAACATAATGAAAACAGGATAAAACATTAAACAGTTAGAATACTTCACCAAAAACCAAGCTCATGAATCCAATGATAGAGCCTTCTCAGGAACAGGGATGCAACAGCATCATCAAGACATCCAAGACTTCAATTTGTTTTTCAGCTTCAACATACTTGTATATTTATTTCAGAGAGTTTCAATGTTACAACTTGTGATCAAATAGCAACCAACAACCAACCCCTCACTCATCTTCTTCTGTGGTATATATAGAAAGATGAGGAGGTGAGATCTGAAAAAGATCTCAATTACAATTAATACAAGATTTAAATGGCCCACTGGCCCTTGGGATGCTCAATGAAGAAACAGAAAAGGTGTTCACCGTATTAATTGATTTACACTTATGATTTAAGCTGGGTAGGAGTATTTGTTGACCTTTGAGGCACAGGTAGTCCGAAGTAACTCTGCAGATATTATTTGCATTGAAGGCCCTGGTAGAAGTGACCTCTTTGGCTGTGTCGACGAAAAAATCAGATCCTGATCAATAAATTCAGCTCCTGATTGAATCCTTTGAGGCACAGGTGGTGCTGTGGTGGTTGAGGAATCAATTTGCCTCAGATATGGCAGTGGAGGCATTATGTATGATAAAAAATTTTAGGTTTTCCTTTTAAACTGTGTTTCAAGCTGGGAGATTAGGCTTTTGATGTTCGTCTTAGCCGTAATCCCTTCCAATCTGTCCATTAAACTCCTGCTCTGATCCATTTCTGCTTTCTGATACTATTTTTCAGGGTTTTTTCGATGTTTTCTAGGTTCGACAGGGGCATGCTGCGTCAACGGCTCATGAAACCTTGTTGACAACACAGTTCTACACCCTGTGGTCGATTTCCTTTATTAAATCGAAAGAACGGGAGTCGTCACCCTCGTCCTTCGGATCTTCTTCAGACATGGCGAAATAATTTTAAAACCTGCAAAATTCAAACAAAATTATAAAATCTTGCGTTTATATGGGAAAATCTGCATCGGAGGGCATGCAGGAGAAACGGGACGATCGGAACCGTTGATCGTGCCGTGATCAACGATCGGGAGCGATTTGGAAAGTCTGCGGAGGAAAAAGGTGGACTGAGTAATGGAATCAGGAAATTGAAGGTGGACCGTTGACCTGTAGAGATCGATGGCGGAGACAGATTCTCAGTTGCGCCGGGGCCCGGCTAAACAGTATGCAGCTTGATTAAAGGGCGGGTGACTTTAACGAATGACAGCCATTGGATGCGGGGGCCCAGATCGGGCGGCTATTTTTGATTCCGCTGGGCGATCATGGTCTGACAGATAATGCGCGGGGGATTTACTTTAAGCAGCGGTTTTGGAAAAGTACAGAGGACGCGTGGCAGCCAGCGCATGGAATCGCTGGCTGTCGGGTTAAAACCACCTTTCGCACGAAGGTGGTGCGGAAAAACCAAGTGGATTTGAGAAGTGATGTATGGCCGGGGGGTCCACTCGATAAGTCGTGTGCCGCACCTTCCGATCTGTGGAGCAGATCGACGGTCAAGATTATTTCATAATTTTCGCGGGCGGAAAACTTTGAGATTTAAATAAAACCCGATTTTCAAAGGTTTTTGATGTTTCGGGTGGAGAAAAATGAGTAAGCACCCAATGATCACAGCGTTTGGTTCCGGCGCTTGGGCGCATGGAGAAAAAAGCGGTAGGGGCTTAGCCTGAGGGGCTTAAGTCCAACGCATATAAAATGTGCATTTTCTATGGTTTTTAAAGGGAAAGTAGGGTTTCGGCAAGGCCAAGAGTGAGTCTTAGACCTTTAGGAAATGAATTTAAATGAAGGAAAAGGAGGAATCATGAAGTTGAGGGGTTTTCAAGGGAAATGGAGGAATAGAAGAGGAGGTTAGCATGAGGGGAAGGAAAAGAAAAAGGGTTTTAGCAGCAGTACTTTGGCTTTAGGAATCAGCAGGATTTCTGAGTTCTAAATGGAAACAGTAGTGAATATTTAACCAAGGATAGGACATTATCAAAAGTCTTCAAGTATCAACAATTTTAATCATGGAATTATTTCTTGAAGGCTATCCAACATCATTTAGCCACCATCTGATATGACAGAAATTTATGGGTGGCTAACAGGATGCACTGACAATGATTGGGATGGAAGTGTAAATGATCGGAAGAGAACTTCCGGTTATGTTTTTCATATGGGTTCAGGAGCCATTTCATGGGCTTCTAAGAAACAACCGATTGTAGCATTATCTACTGCAGAAGCAGAGTATGTGGCAGCTACAGTAGCAGCGTGCCAAGCAGTTTGGATGAGAAGAATGTTGAGAAGTCTATGTCAAGAACAGGTAAAAGGGACAGTGATTTATTGTGACAATAGCTCAGCTATTGCATTGTCAAAGAATTCAGTATTTCATAAAAGAAAAAATCATATAGACACAAAATTTCATTATATCAGAGAATTGGTGAACAATGGAGAAATTTTTTTACAGCATTGTAAAACAAAAGAGAAATATGCAGATATTTTGACTAAACCATTGGGGCAGAAGACCTTTGAATTTTTAAGAAAATGTTTGGGTATGATGGATAACCTAGTAGATGACTTTAAGGGGGAGTGTTGAAATTATTAAAGTCATCTGTGTGCCTTTGAGCAGAAGAAAAGAGTACACAAAGGCAGCAGTAGCAGATATTGAGTGCGCAGCACCGTGTAATGAAGAGGAATGGAGAAAACTGTAAGGTGAATTTAATTTTTGATGGGCCGCAGCCACAACTAATAGAGGAAGTTAATATGGTGATGGGAATAGCTGTTTGTTCCAGAGGAATGAAGATTTCCCATAGTTCTGAACTACGGAGGAAGAAATTGTTTAAAACAGGCGGAAGTCCTTTTGTTTTTTGAATGGCGGGACAAGTGGTCCCCACCACTTTAGTCGCAATCGCAATCACAAGTTTTTGGTGGAGCAGTGTCTTGTTGATATGAATATTTGTGATGCGATTCAATCGCAATCGCAAATCACAATACATATGAATCATAAACCAAATGTCTTGTGGATGTGGCAGTGTTCCATGGTGGAACGGTTGTACACAATACAACCAAAACATATTTTATAAATCACCCCCACCAACAGCCAAGGCTCGTGGGTCCACTTGACCACGTGGCGATGACTTATTGGAATCACAGGTTTCAAATCGCAAGGTTCAATCGGGACGTCTTTTGTTATATACTCCGATTGAAGTGGCAGACCCGATCCAGGTATAGGCCGGAGTTTATATGACTCATCGCATCTGTTTTTGAGTCGCAATCGGAACCTCTTTAAAACGAGGCCCGATCGCACAGTGTTAAAGTTCGGACCCGATTGGTTTATGAGCCAGCTTTTATATTTTCCAAATCGCATCCGATTGTCAATCGCAATCAGAGTTTTCAGTTTGTTGTTTGTATTGTGGGTTCCGTATAATATTTTTTTTAAAATATTTTCTTGTTTAATGTCTTATATAGTTTTTTAATGTTTTTTTTTATGCGGCATATAAAAGCCAAAAGGCCTCGAGAGCCTGTAGTAATTTGCATTGTTTTGGTTGGTTTGCACAGCAGCGCGAAAGAAAAGAAAATACACAACAATGTTGGTTTAATGAGACAGAGAATATTGTTTTGACTGAACAGAGAGTATTTTCTGTGCACTGCATTTGAAGCAGTCACCATATTTATGTTATCCCTCTGTATTGAGGAAGATTTGTAACAGTTTTTTTTGTAAAAGAAATAGAAAGTTAGTTTTATAGTCTGAAACTCTGTCTCCTGTCAAATTTATAATTTCTCTGTGTTTAGAGGAGAGGAGCTTACTCTCTCCATTTGGAATTTTCAATATTCCAATACAATCGCTGTCTGGTATTTCACTTCTAATTATGTGCTTCCTTTAAAACCTGCAAACCTTCAAAACAGCATAAAGTCGACATTAACAACATCGACCCCTCTCTTATATGCAGGGCTTCTTCGATTCAACAATTCATTCACAAGTCGACATTAAAATCGATTCTTCCTTTGTATTTAAATAAAAATCATTTCATCGCTTTAAATTGAATAACAGTGGTTATTTCAGCGGATTTCATTCTGAACAAATGATGCATTCGCACATGGATCAACACTGATATTAATCATTTTTTCAAGGAAAACAACCCTGCGTCTTTCAATAAAAGGGTAACGCATTCTATAATCAGACTAATATTTGAAGCGTTCTCCATAAACAGATGAAACACCATCATTGTATACCATTCCACGCCTTTGATTCAGGCTCCATTCAACACCTTCTTACACTCAAACAATTTTTCATTATAGTTTTGACAATATGGACATCGATTATTCAAATCAAACTGCTAGTCCTTACAAAGTTCAATTCATTCAATTGTATTCAAATTCATAACAAAAATCTCATAACCATATAATGGAAATTAACTCAATAATCAAATTCTTTTATTAATCATGCAAACCTGACATGGAAGTTCTCCTTCTTGGCCTGATTTCCCAATTATTGTCCCCTTACAAAAGCCCGTAGGCTTACAAACCTTTTCTCTATTATGCACTCTAATCTCACCTGATCTATTTTCCTTTGAGGCATATTAATTTATACAAATTGAATTGAACCAATTTTGGTTCACATCCCTTTAATCACTCAAAAAAATCCCCAAATATCTCAACACCCCTAAAAGATAGATTTTTATCCCTAAAACCTTGAAACTAATTCTAACTTAGGCTCATAATCAATTCTAAAATATCTCAAGGCTAATTTCTCTCATGTTTTCCAGTTTTTTGGAAACATTTACAAATTCTCACATATGCTTAATTAAAAACATAATTTAATCACTCAAAAAAAATATTAATATTTACATGAAATTAATAATTTCTCAAAAACATGAGACCCCTAGTTTAAATAAAAATACAAGGTATTTTCCGAGCTAATGCTCCTGCATCAGACTCCCAAGGTTGAAAATGATCATGATCTCCTGATCATGTGTTTCAAATATTTGTCCGCCTAGATCCCCCATTTTGTTTTGCAACTTATTATCAATTTCTACTGCCGTATGCTACTTTTCTCCAGGTCTCCATATCTTATGTCGTCTTGCTCCACTGGCTGCACTTTCACAATCTCTTTCTGTCTTCAATTTGCTGCTGCTACTCTTTCTTGCCGATGTCTTCCTTTGAGATACTTTCAACATGATTCTTATGATTAATTCAATTTCTCAGTCCAATAAATCTTCAGATTGCTGATTTCTTGCTTCCTCAGTTCTTACTTGCTCAATTCTCACTCATTCAGTCTTTACCTCTATGCTTGTTTCCGTTCTTACCTTCTCGTTTCTTACTTGCTCCGTCTGAACTGCCACCCAATCATCCATGCCCTCTTGTTTTCTACAATGGAAAACTTCTCCTCTACCTCCTCCTATCAGCAACTTATTGGACTGGTACATTGTGTAATCCTTTCTGCTATCTTCATCTTTCTGCATCTGCAATTCCCAATTCTGAAATTGAGATTCTCCCTGCACTGAATTTCGACTATTCATCATCTCCAGTAACATAACTTCTTCATTCCATGGATTAGATGTTTCCATAGAATTCTCGTCTTTCACCTTCATTTGAATACTCAACTGAGTCAAATGTTCTTCAGCACCTGCAATAATACCTGCATTCACAAAACACTTGTTAAAACAAAAATCATAAGGCCTCAGTGCCTTACTTCCCTCTGCCAGCACTTCATTATGCTGTTTGGAATTTTCCATCTCAATCAGCACATCAGTATGCTGATTCTTTCTGCTCAAAGAATTCTCTGAAGAACTCTCAAGACTATCAGCTAGTCTTCCTCTTACACCATCTGCTTCCATGATGTCTTTCTTCTTTTGTTCATTGTACTGAACTCTTTCTTCTGCTGCAATCTCCTTGTCATACTCTGAATTCTCCAACAAGTATTCCAACAATGCAATTTCTCTGCGGCATTGCTGAAGCATATCACTATCACTTACAGTCCCTGCACTCACACACAAATCTTCAGTTTGAAAATCACAAAGTTTAACAGTCTCAACTGTTACTTTACTTATCAGTGCTTCAGACTGATTCACTTCTTCTGCATCCACAAGAACTTCCTCTTGTACTGTAACAGCAAAAGCATCACTGCTTTCTTCTTCAAATTACTTATCTCCTGAAAGACTCTTTTCCACACTTGCGACAGCTTCACAAGATTGCACATCCTCCTCAGTAAAACCTGTAATCACATCACAATTGTCAGCTACAAAAATACAAGAGTTCACATTATCCAGCTGATCTGGATCTGCCCAGTAACTCAAGAAATCATCAATGATCTCCTCCTCTGTTTCATCAATGGAAACCTCCACTTTCAACTCAGCTGCTTTGAGTTCTTCACGTCTCAACTGTACATCCATCATCTGCTCAAGATGAACTGCTATCTCAACTTTCTCTTTCTCATACTCTTCATCAATCAACTGCTGTCCTATGCCATTTTCCTTGGCATCTTTCTTCTCCTCATTTCTACTGTGGCCTCTTTCTGAACCTTTTCTCTTTCCTTTATGACTTTCAGTAGTCATCTTCTTCGCCATGAGTTTCTCACCCATGAGTTGCACTAAGCCTCTGCAACAGTAAACTCTTCTGTTGCCACTTACCTCACCAATCCCTTTCTCCGGATCTGGTCTTTTGGTAATCACCGTTCCTCTGCTGGAACCTTTCTAGCATTTCTCCATTGCTCCTTCAAGCTTCACTCATCTGCAAATTTATTCAACCTCTGTTGAATCTTCAGGTTCTGCCACTTTCTCTTAGAATCCTTGTCGGACTCTTTCATCACTGCACTCCAGCTGTGATCTGCTTTTTCTGCTGAGACTTTCTCAATATGCCTAAAACCAAATTCTGCAAAAAGTATTCAAACCAGAGTTAAATATCAACTGTAAACTCACCTTCAAGATCCTGTTGATCTTGCTTCCTTCCTCAACTGCACTGCATTCCTGTGCTATAACCTTCATTAGCTTCAAAATCAGATATTCATTCATCGCATGCAATTAACTCAATTTAAAAACTTTAATATTCACACAGAGCTATTCCAGCTCTAATACCAAAATGACGCAGGAGAACCCTGCAATCCCAGAATCTCTCCAAGACTATGCATATACAAAATGCATGTCAAATAATTGCCCAAATAACACTTCAAGTCTGGGAAATTACATACACTATCATTTGCGGAAGCTTAAAAATTTTACTCTTCAATCTTCATTACATGGTTATGGAACCATGCACAACCCAGTGAATTCTCAAATGAAAAACTTTCCCAAAAGCCCTAGGAAAAGACTTTTAAAACCTAATGGTTTTATTTAAACCCTCATCTTTTAATTAAATTTTAAATGGGCTCACCATTCCCAAATAAATTCTCACCATCTAAATGTTAACAACAAAATTCTTTGTTCAAGTCTCAACTATGCTCTATCACTATGCATCTTACACATCACCATATATATTGGCACTTTATTAACCAGCAACTATAGCTTTCGGGCTATTCACGCATCTTACCCATTCACCGGCTGGTGCTTTAAGTCATCGCATCAAATTCACCAATGTTAACAACGCATTGGCCCAACGCACATACAAACTTAAATTTCATATATCTGGTAACCATTGCAGCATTCGACATTCGATTCACTCCTTGAGCTTACATTCATTTCTCGAACCCAAGGTTCCAATATACATATGCGCCCTTTAAACTTCCAAGTTTGATGTTGACTATCAAACTACACATTCACGTATTCATTTCTAGCTATGAAAATTTCACAAACTCAGGCTTTGATCAAATATCAACAACAATTGCGCACACATTAACTTACCTTCTCCATCGCTCTTCAACGCTGTAATTTAATCCTTCATTTGAACAAGTCTGGAAAAAAAACCTCTGCGTCCTTGGTTCAATTCAGTTTCCATTATCCGCCTTCCACTTTCAACGCTGCTTAATAATCTCTGTGCTAAGATTGAAATTTCCTTTCAATTTCAATTAAATTCCAAAGGAGTTCCAGCTAGCCATCTCTGTGTCCGTATTCTTGTGGTTCCCTTCCTCAATTCTTTGACTGACATCGCTCCAGGGAACATAGCCAGCGTATCTCAATGCTGATTTCAATCAACGCACTCAAGCTTCCATTTCATATCAAACAACGTTCAATGCATATTAACATGTTATAACAAATAGATGGTTGTATACCCCTCAACAACGCTCCACTCCAATCGACAGAACGGCTGGTCTTTCCTTATCTACACGTTTACGTGTCAATTGTCCCAATTTCCAAGCCACAACTTGGCTCTTTAACCAGATTTAAAATGTTGGTCGATAAGATGAAATGTGAATCAATTTAACTCTTCAACGTTAAACAAAAAAATCCCTATGCGCTCAGATCACGCTTGTCAGCATGCTTAATCGAATGCTTCATTTAATTGCCTCCCTCTACACGTTTGCAACAACGCTTTCTATTCGTGAAGACATGATCCATCAAATGGATGAACCCTTTGCACCGTCCGAGCACCATCTATAATTATAACTATATCAAAATCACTCTAACCCATCCACACACAGCTAATTATGATAATTCCATTCATAAGCGATGGTTTTGGAATTGCCAATTAAATTCTTGCAATCGTTGTCTGGTATTTCACTTCTAATTATGCGCTTCCTTTAAAACCTGCAAACCTTCAAAACATCATAAAGTCGACATTAACAACATCGACCCCTCTCTTATATGTAGGGCTTCTTCGATTCAAGAATTCATTCACAAGTTGACATTAAAATCGATTCTTCCTTTGTATTTAAATCAAAATCATTTCACCGCTTTAAATTGAATAACAGTGGTTATTTCAGCGGATGTCATTCTGAACAAACGATGCATTCGCACATGGATCAACAATGATATTAATCAGTTTTTCAAGGCAAACAACCTTGCGTCTTTCAATAAAAGGGTAACGCATTCTATAATCAGACACTAATATCTGAAGCGTTCTCCATAAACAGATGAAACATCATCATTGTATACCATTCCACGCCTTTGATTCAGGCTCAATTCAACGCCTTCTTGCACTCAAACAATTTTGCATTATAGTTTTGACAATATGGACATCGATTATTCAAATCGAACTGCTAGTCCTTACAAAGTTCAATTCATTCAATTGTATCCGAATTCATAACAAAAATCTCATAACCATATAATGGAAATTAACTCAATAATCAAATTCTTTTATTAATCATGCAAACCTGACATGGAAGTTCTCCTTCTTGGCCCGATTTCCCAATTATTGGCCCCTTACAAAAGCCCGTAGGCTTACAAACCTTTTCTCTATTCTGCACTTTAATCTCACCTGATCTATTTGCCTTTGAGGCATATTAATTTATAAAAATTGAATTGAACCAATTTTCGTTCACATTCCTTTAATCACTCAACAAAATCCCCAAATATCTCAACACCCCTAAAAGATAGATTTTTATCCCTAAAACCTTGAAACTAATTCTAACTTAGGCTCATAATCAATTCTAAAATATCTCAAGGCTAATTTCTCTCATGTTTTCCAGATGTTTGGAAACATTTACAAATTCTCACATATAATTAATTAAAAACATAATTTAATCACTCAAAAACAATATTAATATTTACATGAAATTAATAATTTCTCAAAAACATGAGACCCCTAGTTTAAATAAAAATACAAGGTATTTTCTGAGCTAATGCTCCTGCATCACTCTCACTGATTCACTGGCTAAGGAACAAGAAGGCAACACCCAAATGACCACGGAGATTGCAGGCCTAAAGCAGAGATTGTCTGATTTACAGGGAAAATGGGACCAACATGTATGTGTGGTTCTGACTTCTGATGAGCCTGGAACTACCCTAGAGCAACTGACCAAGGCCTTGTCCAATTTAAAAGTTTCGGAGAATGAAGCACGTACTGCTTTCCAGAGACTACATGAGATGGAAGCTACACTAGTGACAAATCAGAAGGTGGTAGCGGCCTTGCAGACTGAAGTCGAGAAATTGAAAAGAGAGAAACATGTACAAGATAAGACCATCAAATATTTGACTACTCGGATGAAGGGCAACGTGACACTCTTGGAAGCCAGGCGCCGAATCTGGATGGATATAATATCAAAGGTAAGAAAGCATTGGAAATAGCTCACTCTGATGGATGATAAGAAAACCGCGGTCCGCTTATTCAGAGTAAAGTTGCAAGAAGGGCGCGAGGAAGGAGAAGCCATTAGGGGAATTTTGAGGTCTAAAATTGGCCTTTTAAGGAAATAATAAAATAATAGCTAAACCAATAAAATAATATTTATGAATTTGCAATTCAATTTTTGCACCATAATCCATATAACCATAATTAAATTCAATTCAAAAGTTGTACCAAAATAAAATTAATAAGAAATTGTATTGATGTGACTATAAATAAGAATGAGTTTTTCAAGAAAAACTCATTATTATTGAACAATTAATACATTTTTCCTTTGTACTTAAATATCTTAAAATAAAATATAAATATAAATTCATAAATTTTTAATTATATTATATGCTATTAATTAAAATTTATATTATTTAAATTGTATAATAACAGGTAATTAATATACTATACAAAAATAATATAATATAATATATTAAATTGATTTGATTAATAATATAACATGAAATAATATATAATATAAAAAAGAATATAATATATATTCTATAACATTTAGATTATCTTTCATAATATTATATATAATAATATATAATATCAATATAATTATAATGAAACGAATTGAGTTGTATTTAAAATTAAAGAAAAAAGTATTGAAATAGATTTAATTTATATTTATATGAATAATATAAGATTTATATACATTGAAATTTAGATTTTTTTCCTCCCCCAAACTATGTTGAACCTAATATAACTTTTTTCAATATACAAAACTAATATACATTTTTTCATCATACAAAACTAAAATGTTTTTTTTTCTTTAATTTTAATATTTTTGTATTGTTATTAATATTATAATAATAATAGTTATAGAATTGATTTATCCTAAAATTACAATGTTACATTTTTATTTATTTTGATTTCATGTGTATATTATATATGTATAGATATTAACTTGTAATTAATTTGAAATTGTAATATTAAATAATATGAGATGACTATATAATTTAAAAATAAATATATGAAAATATACAAATATAATATTTATTAAAAAGTGTGTAAAAACATTAAGATTGTGTAGGGATATGCATTGTTTCTTTTAAGAAATATGAAATGACAATAATAATATTTTATTCAAAAAGTGTGAAATGACATTTCTTATGAGTACTTTACTTTGTGACTTTAAAAGCACTTAGAGCACTCCCATGGTTAACCATAAATTTTTATCCACCATCGAGAATGTGACAAGTACGTACCTTTAACTCAACCAATGCCACCTCAACCATTAGGGATGATGGCATCCCCTAAAATGTGATTGATTCTCATAAAGTGAATTTTTAATTGTACATTTTCCTTAAGAGGCTCATTTTAGACCTCAAAATTTCCCTAATGAAAGGTGGCAATGGCTAAGAGGTACATCAGTTACCTGAATGAATTGGATCCTGAGGAGTTACTCTCCCAAGGAATCACTGACCGTTTCAGAGCAGTAATGGAAGTTAGAAGAGCGATTGAAAAGGAGACTACACACACGAACACACTGAGTTGTTTAGAGCAGGTTACAAAGGGAGTTGAGCAGTTCGATCAAGAGTGGGATAAACTGGTGGAGACAGGCCTCCCATCATGTTGGCATCCTGAAACGACCGCATTTTCTGGGCTAACGGTTTATGAACAGAAGTTGATAGACATCATGAAATAGGTTGATTTACCTTTGGAAAAAACTGCCCATCTAAAGGCAGAAACAATAATAGTGGCTCTAAGTAAGGAGTTCTCCCTCCTCTGCCAAATCAAACAGTGTCTAGCCATTCGAGTAGATTACACAGAGCTTACAGATATCCAGGCTTTAGTCGAAACATTTGTCACCATGCCGCCCCCATGAGAGAGTGTATGGAAAAAATGAAATGAATATGCCAACACTCCAGTATCAGCATCTTCTCACCAGTCGCTGCCTCCTCTCAGTCGCAAAACTAGTTCGTCCTCATCATCAACACGTCAAAATCAGTAGCCATTAGGCACCCCTCTTCGCTCCAAAAAATGAAACTTGTGTTCTGGCCCAGGTGGCCTATTTACATTTATTTCTTATATATATTGTACAATCGAGTGAAATATTTATTACACCTTATGCACTTTTATTTTTCAATTAGTGTTATGTTTTCAGTTAGCGCCTTCGTTAGGCCATGATGCAGGTGGTGAGAGGTCATTTTTCCTCATCATCAATTTTGGCTTTTGATTGAGACCCCAAACAAAAAAATATCTTCAGGGGAATATTTTTTCTGGAAAATATCTTTTCGCAAAGCTCATTTGTAAAGCTATAAAATATGTAATCAGAAACTAAAAATGGGGTTCCAGATTTTCCAGAGAAGAACTTGTTAATTGTGAATTTTCTCTTTTGTAAATTTTTGAGATCATCCCATAGTGTATGTCGGAAGACCCCATTGGGGAAAGGAAATGAAGCTATTCTGTTGTGTAATGGATTCCAAATGATATGAGTAACAATATGTATTTTCTCATCAGTGTTTAAATATAGGTGTTCGCTGTGTTTCCATCATTTTCCTGTTATCGTAGCTTTCAGAATGCGAATGTTCAAATTGGTTAGATGTGAATTTATCTTTAATGATACTCATATTTCCTTGTCTATAAAATTTTAAATATGGCTCGAGGCGTGATTTTTGTTCCAAGTTCTATTCACATGCCATTATTCTTCTTGTATTAGTGAGGGATGGATTCTTATGTTAGTATAAGCCGACCTTGCTCTAATATTTCCTTCATGTTCTTTCACGGTTTTTCATACTCATTTAGACTGTTTACTGGTCTTATATTCGACCCATCTCACAATATTTAGCTTTTATATATGCTTCTGATTCATGCTTATAGACCCTTATATTGTACAACTGGATGTCATTCTTGTCAATATTCTGTCTCTGATGTCTTGGTCCCATATCAAAAATTTTAATCATCATTTCATAACAAGAGGTCCCGTCCTATCAGCTTGTAAAAACTCTTTTGAATCCTCTTTTCTTAAGATGTCCTAGGCACTGGTCTTTAACAACTCAAGGCTATCTCTAGGAGTTACAACAGATGGGAAAGGGAGATTTCACATGAAGATGAAGACATAAAGCAGCAGGAGGAAACTTTGGACTTTTTGTGTGACCTAGGAAATACAAGAGGAAGGGTCTCTCTGTTTCATCAATCAGTGAAAACTTACTAGAAACTCAAATTCATCTTGGCAAAAGCCATGGCAGGAATGTTGGACACTGGAGGTAACTCAACAGTAGTATCATAATTGCAGCAAATAAAGTTAGAGATATGAGATATTGCCAACTCTCACTACCATGCAGCGACAAGGATTGGGAGGATCGAACGTCAAATTCAAGGGCTACAGCAAGTTGAGATGCTGGGATCTACTGCAAAGGACCCAGCCCCAATAGACTCGTCTTATGGGTGAAACTTATGTTTTCTGTTTTCTTTATTATTTTTGAATGTTTTTGGCGGAAATATTTTTGAGCTACTATTTAAAATGTTGTTTTTATGGACAAATTAATGTAGTTATAGTGGAAAGTAGAAGGAAAAATAAATACCAATACTGGTTGGAATTTAATTCTATAAGGTGGCCAATAAATCTGGTTTCCTTTGGGCAGGTTGAGGCTATTTCATGCATTGCTACTTGTATAGCAACTTGCTTTTTTATTAATATAAAATAGAAAGGCTCTACGAAACTTACAAAAAAAAACATCGAAGTATATACCAAGCCTATGGGCTAAACACCATGGTAAATAAAAGAGATATGTTAAATAAATATAAATATAAATAAACCAGAGGTATAATAAAAAATAAAGTCTCTTTTTATATTTACTTAATACGCATCTTTATATTTATGAACACTTAGAAAAGATGTTTTATCTAGCTGAAGCCTATGAGCCAAATACCGTGGGCCAAACTATATTATTAGTATTAAATATAATATTCATATTAATATATTATAATATTAAGATTATTAAACTTAATAACTTTGGATTAATACAATATTTATAATATATATTAATATATCATGATATAAATTAACTCTAGATATATATGTGAGGGAAGAAAAAAGACATGGAGTCTTAAAGGTGGAGAGATGGGGAGTCACAAGGGAGAGATGAAGATAAAATGAAGGAGAGGGGAGAGGAGAAATGAAGAGAGAGAGGGGGAGAGGAGTGAGAGAGGTAGAGAAGGGTAAGAGAGGGAGAGGGAGACACAAAGATGGAGGAGGCCAAGGGGGGGCACAGGGGGTAGAAGGAGAGAGGGAGGAAGATAATGAGAGGATTGGAGGGCAGAGAGAGAGAGAGAGAGAGAGAGAGAGAGAGTTAGGAGAGAAAGGGAGAGAGAGGAAGTGTAGGTTTTAACCCTGAACAAAAATTATCTACACACGAATCTTATAACAGAAAATAAACAATAGCAAGAGCATAAAACATAAAACAGATAAACACAGAGATTTTTCCCCTGGATCCCAAATCGGGACGACCAGCTTGATTTTTCATTATGTTCCTTTTAGTGTTACAACACATATATATACATGCCGGAGCATACATAAACCCCAATCCATTAACCCTGGATTAGAACATAACCGTAGTTCCCTTGAGCGGATCTACAAAAATACCAGGGGCCGAAAACCATCGAACCCCAAAACCATGTGCAAAACCATGCACAAAACCATGGGCGGATCCGCCTATGAGTGGGTCCGCACAAAAAACAAATTTTGGCCGGGGCGCTGCCCCGGACCCCAACGGTGGGGATTGCTTCGCCCCTCGTGACCCCCCAGCTACGCCCGACGCAACATACAACGCGTGGGGCTAATCGTGGAAAGAATATAACACATACCCAACATTCTCCCACTTGTTGTTTTCTTTCCACAGGGGGCCACAGGAGAGCTTAGTCGTTGGCCCAATTCTTCAACACCCATTGTTTCTCTACACCAAGAGAACTTCTGAGTGCTCACAGACTTTGTCAATGCATCTGCAACATTCTTCAAAGTGTCCACCTTTACCAGCAACACCCTTTTAGCCTCAACCATATCTCTAACAAAATGATATTGAACATCAATGTGCTTTGTCTTTGAATGATAAGCAGGGTTCTTAGCCAAGAAAATTGCACTTTGGCTATCACAGTCTATCCTTATAGCTTCTTGTACCAACCCCATACTTGAACACAATCTCTGCAACCAAACTGCTTCCTTGCTTGCATGAGTGGCTGCTATGTATTCTGCCTCTGTAGTTGAAAGAGCCACTACAGACTGTCTTTTACTCATCCAACTGACTGCGCCTCCAAATAAGCTAAACACATACCCACTTGTAGATCTTCTTTGGTCCAGATATCCAGCCCAGTCTGCATCAACAAAACCACGAATGTCCAACATTCTTTCCAATCCTGGTCTTCCCTGGTAGCACAAGCCATAATCACTAGTGCCACGTAAATATCTGAAAACCCGCTTCACTGCTGTCCAATGCTCCTTTCCTGGGTTTGACATAAACCTGCTCAATACTCCCACTGCATGTGCAATGTCTAGTCTAGTACAAACCATTGCATACATCAGGCTACCCACTGCACTTGCATATGGAACACGGGACATATCCTCCTCTTCTTCTTGTGTCTTGGGACACTGTTCGGCAAATAGCTTTACACCTACAGGAATATGAACATTCATCGGTTTACTATCCTGCATATTGAACCTACGCAATATAGTCTCGACATACTTCCTCTGGTTTAACCAGAGCTTCCTCTTTTCCCGATCTCTCTTAATTTCCATGCCCAAAATATAGTTTGCAGCACCAATATCCTTCATGTCGAATTTGGAGAACAGCTGGGTCTTCAAATATTGGATAATTTCTTCGTCATTTCCAATCAACAACATATCATCCACATACAAGACCAAATAAATAACACGGTCACCAATTAATTTAAAATAAACACGGTGATCCTCCTTGCTTCTGGTGAAGCCAAGTCCCCATATATAGGTATCAAATTTCTGATACCACATCCTTGGTGACTGTTTTAACCCATACAGAGACTTCTTCAACCTGCATACCAGTTCTTTCTTACCCTTCACCATAAAACCTTCAGGTTGCTTCATGTAGATCTCCTCTTCTAGATCCCCGTGAAGAAATGTTGTCTTCACATCCATCTGTTCTATCTCAAAATCAAATGCAGCAGCAACAGATTAAAGTAATCTAATAGAAGTAACTTTGGCAACAGGAGAAAAAATATCACCAAAATCAATTCCCGGCACCTGGGAATAACCTTTCGCTACCAACCGAGCTTTGTATTTCTCCACCTTGCCTTCTACATTCATCTTCTTCTTAAACACCCATTTGCTCCCAGTGGGCTTCCTTCCAGCCGGCAACTCCACCAGATCCCATGCATCATTTTTGTGCAAGGATGCCATTTCATCAACCATGGCCTCCTTCTAGAGTTTTCCATCCTCTGAATCTACTGCCTCCCTGACAGTTCTGGGTTCATCATCAGTTATAGTTAAGGCAAAACCTGAACAGAAAGCAGATGGACTATACCTTTCTGGTTGCCTTCTTTCCCGAACTGATCTTCTCAAAGATGGAGTTTGTGGCTCTTCATCTTCTGAGTCTTCTTCTATTGTAGAGTCTGATTCATCCTCCTTTAGCTCAAACTCTATCTTCTCAGGTTCCTTTGGTAGGAATTCATGTTTAACAACATCTTTCACCTCTCTAAACACCACATCTCGGTTGTACACAACCTTCCTTGTTTATGGGTTCCAAAGCTTGTAACCCTTTAAACCATCCTTATACCCAATAAAGATGCACCTTTCATATTTATTATCCAACTTGGTCCTTTTCTCCTTTGGAACATGTACATAAGCATCACATCCAAATACCCTTAGATGTGAAAGAGAGGGTTTCTTACTAGTCCATACCTCATGTGGAGTCTTATCCTCTAACGATGATGAAGGTGATCTATTAACTAAGTAACATGCAGTCTCCACTGCCTCTGCCCAGAATTCTTGTCCTAACCCGGTACCACTGAGCATGCTTCTTGCCTTTTCCATCAGTGTTCTATTCATTCTTTCTGCAACTCCATTTTTTTGAGGTGTGTATGGAGTAGTCTTCTGCCGTGCTATACCACACTTCTTACAGAACTCTTCAAATTCCTTCTTGCAGAACTCCCCACCATTATCTGTCCTCAACGCCTTTATCTTCTTCTCTGTCTGGTTTTCCACCAGAGCCTTAAATTCTTTAAATTTGTCAAAGACTTCTGATTTCTTCCTCAAGAAATATATCCATGTATTCCTTGAGAAGTCATCTATGAATGAAACATAGTACACAGACTTTCCCAGTGATGGAACTGACACAGGCCCAAACACATCACTGTGCACAAGTTCTAATATCTTTTTTGCCCTCTTAGCACCAGAAGGAAAACTCACCCGATTCTGCTTCCCATATACACAATGTTCACAGAAATCGAAATCCAGAGAACAATTAGACATACCTTCTACCATACCATTTATGTGCAGTATCTGAAGGCCCTTCTCTCCAATATGTCCAAGCCTTTGATGCCATAGCATGGTCTTTTCTCCAGAGACAGCTAGGCTTTCCGCTCCACTTTCAGGAACCATAGAACTATTACACCCATCAATAACAGTGCTACCTTGTAGCTTGTACAGAGTTCCAGTCCGAACTCCCCGCATTAATACCAGTGCTCCTCGAACCATCTTGCAGGCATCTTTCTCGAACACTGTTTTTACACCTGCATCATCCATCTTGCTTACAGAAATCAGATTTCTGGCCAATGCAGGAATATGCAGAACACCGGGAAGTGTTCTAATCCTTCCACCTTGCAGCTTCAGCTTGACCTTTCCACGTCCGATGATTCTGGCCCTCCTATCATCCCCTAGGAAGACATCACCACCATAATATTTCTCATACTCGCAGAACCACTCCCTATGGGGAGTGAAGTGAAAGGATGCACCTGAGTCAATCAACCATGACTCATGATCTACATGTGTATTTGAAGAAGAAGCCAAATACACATCCCCACCTTCATCCGAGGTGGTTTTTGCCTCTGCAGAAGGACCTTCATCGGATCCCTTTCCTTTCTCAGGAGCTTTAGATCTGCATTCCTTTTTGTAGTGCCCTTCCTTTCCGCATTTCCAGCACACCTTTACAAACTTTCCAGGAGATTTAGATCTCCCTCTAGATTTAGATCTCCCACTCGAAACCTTATTCTTGTTTCTGTTATGGGACCTTCCTCGTACAGATAAGGCATCTCCATTATGACCCTCCATATTTCTCCGTCTCATTTCCTCCGACAGCAAGGCTGAGACAATGTCATCAAAATTCAAGGTAGTTGTATTGCTACCTATTGCAATAACCAGACTGTCCCACGAGTCTGGTAGAGAGCACAACAAGCTGATGCACTTATCTTCATCTGAGATTTTAATATCAACAGACGACAGCTGACTTACCACAGTATTGAAGGCGTTCAGATGCTCTGTCACCGAGTCTCCATCCTTCATCCTCAGGTTATACAGCTTTTTCCGCAGGAACAACTTATTCACCCGAGACTTAGATTGGTACAAAGTCCCAAGTTTTTCCCACAAATTCTTCGCCGTAGCTTCCCCATATACATTCAACAATACTGAATGCGACACCACCTGGCCAAATGTTGGCTATAAACGCCAGATCCGAGTTTCTTCCAGTTTAATCTTAGCCATTGTCGTTGGTTTCCCTACTGGATCTACCGCGATCCAACGATCTTTATCCACGATAGATCCTCCATCTTGAGCTTCCTAACTCAAAACTCGACCATTAAATTTCTCGATCTCTGTCTTTCGCCATCGCATATTCTTTCACGCGAAATCGATCCGCAGATCTCCCACCACTTGCAGGAGGTCTACACGGAGCTGAGCAAAAAACCCTCGACAACAAAAGGCGTCCCCTTGGGCAGAAACGACTCACGATACCAAATGTAGGTTTTAACCCTGAACATAAATTATCTACACACGAATCTTATAACGGAAAATAAACAATAGCGAGAGCATAAAACATAAAACAGATAAACACAGAGATTTTCCCCTGGATCCCAAATCGGGACGACCAGCTTGATTTTTCATTATATTCCTTTTAGTGTTACAACACATATATATACATGCCGGAGCATACATAAACCCCAGTCCATTAACCCTAGATTAGAACATAACCGTAGTTCCCTTGACCGGATCTACAAAAATACCAGGGGACGAAAACCATCGAACCCAAAAACCATGTGCAAAGCCATGCACAAAAGCATCGGGCGGAGTACTTTATGGGTCGGTCACTTGTAAAAAACAAATTTTGGCGGGAGAACGTGCCACGACCCCGACGATGAGGCTTGTCGCCCCTCGTGAAAGAACCTACGCCGAAGCGCAACAATGTGGCGATGGGGCTAATCGTGGAAAGAATATAACACATACCCAACAGGAAGGACGAGCGAGAGGACTTGAGAGAGAGGAGGAGAGAGGGAGGGATAGAGAGATGGAGTTGGAGGGGGGAGCGAGGGAGGGAATAATAAATACCTAGAGAGTGAGAAGTGGAGAGAGAGAGAGAGAGAGGGAGTGACATGGGAGATATTGAGAGAGAGAGTGTATGTTTAGGGGTGAGATAAAGAGACAAAGAAGAAGAGATAAGAGAAGAGGACAGAGGAGGAGAGATGGAGGGATATAGTAACATGGAGATAGAGAGAGAGAGAGAGAGAGATGGGGGAAGAGATATGGAGGTAGGAGAGAAAGGGAGAGAGAGGAAGGAATTGAGAGAGAGGAGGAGAGTGATGGGGGTGGAGGGGGCAGCGGGAGAGTGATGGGGGTGAGAGAGGTATTGAGATATATGAGGAGAGAGGGAGGGAGAGAGGAGGAGAGAGGGATGGATAGAGAGATGGAGTTGGAGGAGGACAGAGGGAGGGAAGAAGAAAGACAGAGAGAGTGAAAAGTGAAGAGAGAGAGGGAGTTACAAGGGATAAATGGAGAGAGAGTGTATATTTTTGGGGTGAGATAAAGAGACAAAGGAGATATGGAAAGAAGTGGGGAGGGAAGGCGAGAGGGAGGGATATAGTAACAAAGTTGGAGAGAGAGAGAGAGAGAGACTGGTGGGAGAGAAAGGGAGAGAGAGGAAGGAGGAGAGAGGATGTGAGAGAGTAAAGAGAGGGAGGGAAAGAGAGAGAGGGAGGTAATAAGAAAGACATAAAGAGAGAAAGGTGGAGAGAGAGTGAAGAGAGGGAGGTAAGAAGAAAGACATAGAGAAAAAGGTGGAGAGAGAGAGTGAAGAGAGGGAGGGCAAGAGATATGGATTTGGAAGGGGAGAGAGAGGGAGGTAAGAAGAAATACATAGAGAGAGAGAAAGGTGGAGAGAGAGAGAGAGGGAGTGATAAGAAAGATGGAGAGATAGGGAGAGAGGACAACATGAGGAAAGAGAGATAGAAGTAGAGGAGAGGGAGAGAAGGGGAAGATAGAGAGATAGACAGAAGATGAAGAGAGGGAAGAAGAGAGGGAAGAAGAGAGAGATAGAGAGAGGGAGAGAGGGACATAGAGATTGATAGATATGGTGTAGGATAATGTGTGTGTTTGGGAGGTTTGAGATAAAGAGAAAAAAAAGAGAGATGAATGGAGATATAAATATAGATGGAGGGGGGGGAGAGAGGGAAGAATATTTCTTGCACTAGATGCATTGATTTAAGTGTAGATGGTGATTTCTAATATTATTTGATTTCTTGCACTAGATGCACTGATTTCAATGTAGATAGTGATTTCTAATCATATTTGATTGTTTGCACTAGATGCACTAATTTTAGTGTAGATATTGATTTCTAATTATATTTGATTGCTTGCACAAGATGCATTGATTTCAATGTAGATGATTTCTAATCCTATTTAATTTATTGCGCTAAATGCATTGATTTCAGTGTAGATGGTAATTTGTAATCCTATTTGATTGCTTGCACTAGATGCATTGATTTCAATGTAGATGTTCATTTCTAATTATAATTCAAATTGTTTGCAATAGATGCATTGATTTCAGTGTAGATGATTTCTAATCCTATTTGATTGTTCGAACTAAATGCATTGATTTCAGTGTAGATGGTGATTACTAATCCTATTTGATTGCTTGCACTAGAGACCTTGATTTCAGTGTAGATGGTGATTTCTAATCCTATTTGATTGTTTGCACTAGATGCATTGTTTTTAGTGTAGATATTGATTTCTAATGATATTTGATTGTTTGCATGAGATGCATTAATTTCAATGCAGATGATTTCTAATCTTATTTGATTTCGTGCTCTAAATGTATTGATTTAAGTGTAGATAGTAATTGGTAATCATATTTGATTGCTTGTACTAGATGCATTCATTTCAATGTAGATGTTCATTTCTAATTATATTTGAGATTGCTTTTACTAGATGCATTGATTTCAATGTAGACGATTTCTAATCCTATTTGATTACTTGCACTAAATACACTGATTTAAGTGTAGATGGTGATTTCTAACCCTATTTTATTTCTTGCACTAAATGCATTGATTTCAATGTAGATGTTGGTTTTTAATCATATTTTCTTACTTGAACTAGATGCATTGATTTGAGTGCAAATGTTGATTTCTAATCCTATTTGATTGCTTGCATTAGATGAATTGATTTCACTGTAGAAATTCTTTTCTAATCGTATTTGATTGCTTTCATTAGATGCATTGATTACTGTGTAGATGTTGATTTCTGATTTGATGTAACTGGATGTATAATGGTGCATTAATTTTAAAGTGATTTGATTAACAATGTACATTGATTTTAGTGCAAGCACAAAAAATGATTGACAATGTAAATTGATTTTTTCAATATTAACTTGATAGTGAGAAAATAAAAATAAAATATATTAATATTGACCATAATACAATATATCAATGTCCAAAGAGAAAATGTACCCTAAAAAAAAGAAGAAGAAGTTCAATTAGTAAAGAGGGAGATGTGTTATTCATTCAATTGTTAATATAAAATTAATATGTGACATTTAAAAATATATCAAGTAAAAAAACCAATGTGGAGAATAAATAAAATATTTCAATGTCTATGTAAAATAAAATATTTCAATATCCACTATGTATATATTATATAGGCCAATGGAAAAAATAAATTCTTATGTATAAAACATATTATATAATTTCACTATACATTTTGGCCATTTTTCAAATATAAAACTAGCCTATATATCCTATTCATAACTACTCAAAACCTATAGAAGTTCATTCCAACCTTATTATAACATTAGGTACCCAATTATTTCTTCATGGACTAGAACCTATTACTCTCTAAAGCTCTTACTAGAGGAACTAGATACATATATAGACACTAGAAAAAAAAAAGCATTCTAACCCTCAGGGACAATTCAAAATTTATTAGAATTCCAAATTTAAACTCTGTAATCTATACCATCGAAGTTTAAACTATGTAATTTACATATTTTGAATCAAATCCTCGATTAAACTATGTAATCTACATAAATTATTATATTTTGAATCAATTCCTCTCAGCAATGGATTAAATCAAACAGTCACGGTTTACATGCAATGTGGCGGAACCAACGTGACTTTTGATATTTTATAGATACTACCTATAAAATTGTGAAAGACCAACAACAGCAAATTCCACTTTCCATTACTGTGTCTGCGTATGGGGAAAACATTAACCATTCCCAGATACAAGTAAAATGGTGAGTCCCCAGAGTTCTCATGGATCGGTCAGCTCAGGGTTCCTCTACAGTCCTGAAGTTCCAACTAACAAAATGACACGTGGCTGTCCCCTCGGGTCTAATGGTGCTCAACGGAAAGCAGCAGTTGCGTGGGACTCAGGTGCTACTGCCAGCATGGAGTCCGGGCATCCAGCAAAGCGACCACGTGGTCGCCGACCTGGCGCAGTAGCCAGAAGACCTGAGGTCCAGCACCCGATGATAACACGTGGACGAGCACAGAGAGATGCTGCAACCCAACCGCCATGGAAAGCCGGTATCGCACCTGCAAAACCTAAACCACTGCCCGAAGTCCAAAACCCCAAGAAAGCGGGTCCCCCACCCAAACAGCCTCAGAAAGCAGGTGCCCCACCTAAAGTGGGCCCCATAGCCCAAGAAATCAAGAAAGTGGGTCCCGCACACCGAAAACCCGAGAAAGCGAAGCCACCTCAACGATTCCAGAAAGCGGGCCTTGCACCCCAACAAGCCGAGAAAGCGAAGGCACCCCAACGAAACCGTGGAAAGGCAGGAAAGGTGGTGGATTCGGAGGTGACTTATTATCACGGCATACCTGTCATTCCCAGCCTCGTGTCACAGCCGCCTTCACCACCCCAGGTAGCAGAGAAGATTCCAGTTCAGTCAAAGAATGTTTCTGACCAGAATTCTGAGGCCATGTCAGAAGGCGCGCTCTCCGCCATTAGCGACAGATGTAGTTCTAACACTGAATACGTGAAAAAAAATTCACAGTGACATCTGGCTGCGGGTCGAGAGAATTTTTAACCACGATAAATGAAATAATGAATTGTCAAAGTTAACAATAACGTGATGAAAATGTGAAACAGATGAACACTGGAGCGGTGGTCTTTTAATTTCCTACACGTTAAATTTATCACTTTAAATTAAAATCCCTCGAAAAGTTAAAGTTTAATGAAAATAATATAAATAATTTAATATTTAGGTTCATCTATTTCTAGTCTTTGTTATGAGGATGAACCACATTAGATGGTTCGAAACTTGCTTCATCCTCACGACAAAGTTCTTGTTCTGAGGATGAACCACATTAAATGGAACCTTGTTTTGAGGATGAACCACATTAGATGGTTTACTAATAATCTGAGGATGAACCACATTAAATGGTTTACTAATGATGTGAGTAATCCTAAAGATATTTATCTAAACTATTGATCACAAAAGTCTTAGACCTAACATAATAATATTTATTATATTTAGTTTAGTAATTTAATTAACCATAATAATTTTCAATAAGAAATACATATTTTTAATTATTAAACTTATCATAATAGTAAAACATTTAAATATTTAAATTTTAGGAGTATTCTCTAAAGGGTAGTCTAAAAAAACCCACAAAATAACCTAGAAATTTTGGTAAGATTATGAAAAATTGGGGCATAAATTTTTGAAAATATGGGTTATAGCTGTCCAAGTTTAGGATTTTGTGTGCCAAGGGTTTTTGATAGCCCTAAATTCATTTCCACCATCAAAAAACGATTCAAAGACTCCAACTACATGAATTTTTGGAATTTCTAGGCTATTTTGTTGCGTCCGTAGACAACTCCATTTCCTAAGTGTGATTTTTTGGAAAGTTTTAGGTTTTTTTTTTAATATAGTTTATCTAGAATTTGGAAGGAATTCATTGAAATCACAAGTTTGATAGGTGAACCTTTCACAATTGAAAGAAAGAAAGAAATAAAAGAAAGTATTTTTAACGTTTTCGAGGCTAAAAATAGCCTATGGGACATATTGCTTCTCCATCTAGCTCTTGCATTCAGCCCTTTTCCTGTGGAGTTTTACAATAAATGCTCACAACTTCTCGACAAACTCTTTGTTGAATAGATTATCCCAAAATCTTGCTACCAGAATACTTGCCTCGAGAAACTCTTCACTGAATAGATTATCCTAAGAGCTCGTTGTTTGAATACCCACATAATTTTCCCTGTTGTCTTTGAAGGCCTTGTATTCTAAAATGAATTGTTTTTTTGTTTCCACTTTTTTGAAAGAGAAAAATATACACTCTTTCCTCCCATATTTATTTTGCCATTTTCTAGTGCCCTTCACAACAAAGTTGATGTGAACTAATCCTTAATAGTTAAGCAATAAGAATTTTAGATCTCCAAGAAATATTGGTCCCTATGTACGCTTTTTGTTGATGATTATGAGTGAGGTGGATCATAAGTTTTTTAGAGTCTATACATAAAGATCCAAAAGGAGATCAAAATTATTAAATTTTTTATTTATCTTATAAGCTATCATTTCACTATTATTTAAACAAAAAAGCCAAAAGAGAGCATAAGAGAAACTAGATAAAAAAAAATTATTCATGTTGACTTGATCATGTTGGTAAGATACACCACGATTGACTCTTTCTTCTATTCTTATCAGGTGTTGATCCAAAGTATTTAGAAACAATTGTGGTTTGTTAAGCATGAGGAGGATTTCCTCCTTAGCTTTATTTTTGTTCAATAGAATTTTTACCAGTAATGTCTTCATGCTATAATAGAGATCTACGTTAAACATATATTAACAATGTTTTCCTTTGATGTGACCCATATTAAGCATCCGGTCTATATATTCACTAGCTATGTTAGTGTTATAAAGGTAAACCCTTTATCTTGCTATATCCCTTTAAGCCTTTGTTACCTTTTTTTGATATTTTGTGGAGTTTGTGTGTTGTAAATCGTAAATAAGGATTCCAGTCTCTGTCGAGTATGGGATCTTCTTCTCACATCATAAAAACTTGCCCCACGATGACTTCTAACCCTTTGTTGTGACATGATTGACCACCGAGACTCAAGAATTAGACTCTTAGGGTGATTGTTAATAACATGAGTGACAAGATTGTAGGAAGAGTGATGATTTAGGCTACAAAATATGAAAGGAGTGGTTGGACCAAAGTGTAGAAAAATTTGAATGAATAGACTCAAATATTTGACAAAGGATGGGATAAAAAGAAGGGGTGTCAAAAAAATTGAGGAAAAAGTAGATGGATTACCAAATCATTATCAATGAAATGATCCCTTACTTGATGTGCTTGAATAAGAAACAAAAATGACAGTAGAAGTGGTCATTAAGTGATCTATATATGGAAGCTTGAGGATTTATGTCAAATTTTGGAAGTGAATAAATTAGGATTTTTAACCTCTTATGTCAAATTATTTAACTCATAAACATGCATTAAAACTCAATTTTTGAAGAAATAATGAAGACAATAATACCATAATTGTAAACACAAAATAATAAGCGATGAAGGAGTTCACCCCTCCTAGACTACATCTCTTAGTTCAACTTCCAATGGTTTGATCTCTTTCATTATGCTAAAAAAGGTGCGTTTACATCAAGTTACAGTGCTCAAATGGCTTTAGCAATGTCTCCAATGGCTCTAGAATAGTAAAAAACTTTTAATTGGACTCTTTCTACTCCAAAAAGGCTAAAAACTAAATAAGTTATGCTCCCCTCAAAATTCTGCATTATCTATCATACAAATCATACCTTAATGCAATTTGTTTTACAAAATCCTCCTTTTGTGGCCACATGGGGCGAAAAATTTTCCCCACGCTTAATCATATTTGGATTAGGACCTAAGTGATAGCTCAAATTTCAAAGTGCTCAAAAGTGTGCTGAACCTGAGTGACTGGATAGATCTCATCTTCTTGATTCTAGAGCCACGAATGCTTCAAAAACGACACCATATGAAGAAGTTATCGCGTTTTGAAAATTCCAGTAAATTGAAAATTTTGACAATTGACCAAGGTTGATTGGGCAAAGGTACATTCAGCAAAAAAGAATATTCCTCAAAATATTCCTAGAATATTCCTTTTGGGTCAATTATTGGAGGACAAGTGTCAAATTCTTATTGGGCATATGGATTTGTTGGGCCAATCAAAAAGTGCCATGTGGCAAGCTAGGAGGCCGCCACGTGTGCCTAACAGTTGGTCAAACTTTTATGTGGGAGGTGGGGCTCGAACCCCTGACCCACCCCCGGTTAGTGAGCCTGTGTGCCAACACGCCATTTGGATGATTCTTAACATACTAAGGATCAATGGCATATTTGAATGTTAAATATTTTGTATGCGGGGGAGCAGAGGGGCCAACCCCTCCCCTATAGGATCACACCCATGACCAAGGGCTAAACCATCGGCACAAACGTTAACTGACATCCCTGTTAGCGTGATCACATGTCACATGTTACGTAAAATCTAATTGCATAGTTATGAAAACTGTCAAGTTAAACCATTTCCACCAACATTGTATGCAACACTTATCACATGGCCACAAACTCCATGTGGATAAGTCTTTAACCGCAACAGTTACGGTTAGTCCCATGGTTTTGGGGTTGGAATGTCGCCACCCCAACCATATAATTAAATGTTATAGTTAAATCTGACGGGAGATTCGAAGGCATGTTTTATGTGGCAAAAATTTCCAAACTAACTCTTTAACTCGAGTTCTCCACAATTAGTGGAGTTTTCCTAGGTGTAACTAGGAAAATGAGTTGGAGACTCAATTTTTGACCATTGTGAGTGAACATAGTCATTTTTAGCTAATTGTAGTGTTCTGGAGCCATTTCTGAGGGTTTCAGAGCCATTAGAGAACTTTTGAGCATGATTTTTCTTTAGAGAAGTTCCAAGGGCCACTAGGGCCACCAGGAGCCCACAACAGATTGAGGCCTAGCCAGGGCAGCAAGAGGCCTTACTCATGAAACCAATAGTCATTTTTTGATGTGTCAGACATTCTAGAGCCATTGGTGAGGTTTGCAGAGCCAAAAAATATTTCTGAGCATTATTTTTCTTTAGAGAAGTTCTAAGGGCCACCAGGGCCACCAAGGGCCAACAGTAGAATGAGGCCTAGCCAAGACAGCCATATACCATTCTCAGCAAACCAATAGTCTATTATGACTATTTTGAACCTTTTGAATCCAATGGAAGGATTTGGAGAAGCTTTTGGAGAATTATGAAGGCTGAGATGCTTCAGGGAAGTTTTTAGTGAGCCGAGAACCACACGGTGCCACCAGGTGTTGGGGGCATAACCAGAGCAGCCAATGACCTTTTTTAGCAAGTGAATAGTCTATTCTGACTATTTTGGAAATTTTGAATCCATTTGAGGGATTTTCAGAGTCATTTGGAGACTTATAGAGTCAAATAAGCCACAAGGATGTTTCGGGGTGCCTAGGGCCAACAGGAGTTGGAGGCCTAGATTGTGGAGCTAGAGCTCATTTTAAGCAAATGAACAACCTATTTTGGATGTTAGATATATGATGGAGATAGTAGAAAATGTTTTAGGGACAATAAAGGACTTATGGAGTTTTTTCCACAGAGAATCTTAGGTAAGCTTAAGGGCACCGACAGAAGAGGTCAAGTCAAAGGGAGCCTAGGTCCATCTCTAGAGAGATAGTAGCCAATATAGGGATATGATGGTAGCCTAAACCCATTGGTTGAGTTCAAATAACCATTATAGTTGAGTAGGTGATCTGAAATTATGAGAACAAAGTATTTCTCATACAGAGATTGACTGTAGGGGCATTCACCGGATCTTTCACCTTTCAAAGAAAGGATGAATCCGGAGGCTATCTGGCCCTTCTACAAACTCTGCCTAAAGAAATAAAAAGTAATCACAAATATCCGATAAATGAAAGTATTTGTTTTAACTGCAAAGTATTCATTGATCCAACTTTAATGTCTGAATAGGCAAGTATACATATTCTGCAAATGAAGTGTAGTGGTTTGAAGATGAACTAACAAGTTTTGTTTACTGTTTAAACCTGCTTGGGAAAAGCTTGCTTATAAAAATTTACTGTTTAAAGGATCAGAATCTGAAAATATGCAGCAAAATTATACAGCATGACAGCAAATAATTGTTTAAGCGGTTCACCCCTCTCTTGGGCTACCTCCGCTGGGTCCAAAAGCCTCTAATTAGGCTTTTTCCTCTTTGATTAAATGCTCAAAATGTGAATACAATTGTATAGAAGCCTCAAATGGAAAAATACACTGCAAAAATAGATTCAGAAGGCTCAAATCAGTATAAAATGACTAAACAAACACCTCCATTGGATGAAGGTAGTCCAAAACAGCTCTTCTTCCCTTAGGCCCTGGTGGCTCCACGACCAAAAATGCCGGTAAATTCTCTGTTAGAGTGCCCTGATGGCTCTGAAAACACTCCCAACAGCTCCAGAATGATCAATTACGCCAAAATAAAAAAAAAATTCGTCCAAAAAAGGACTTTCCTAGCCAAAGTTATGGCTAACTGAAGTTTTCCCTTCAAAAGCTCCACTAATTGTGGAGAACTGGAGTTAACTCCAGTTAAAAACGGCAACTGCACCAAATTTGGCGGGCGCGCTCCAAAATCATCCGACAGTTAAAATAAATGCTGGGGAAAACGTGGTCACATGCACCACCGAACTCGCCGCAAACAATGTTAAGTCAAACGGTTTTAAAAACCGTGGCAAACACCCGCCGTGACTTACGTTCATATGCAACGGTTACATAAATGTTTCATTATCCGCTCCGACGTTTTGAAATCCACTCCACTCATTTTGAATACCCCACGTGCTTTGACACGTCATCCAAACACATGTTTTAAAAACTTCAACCATACGTTTCATGGTAAACTTTTGTTACATGGGTTTTAAACTTTCAAAACATTACTTTGCCATTTGACTTATTATTTAATATATATGTGTAGTTTTAAAATTTAAATTTTAATAAGGTTTAAATATAATTTAAAATTAATTAAAATATATATTAATTAATATAATATATGATTAATTTAAATCATGTAAAATATAAAAAAATATATAATTTAATAATTTAAACCTTAATAAAAAAATAAAAATTTTCCCACATAATATTAAAAAATTTTCTTTCAAAATTTGAAAGTTATTGGGCAATTTCAAAATGCAATATCTCCTCCATACGGTAACGGATTTCAGTTCCGTTCATGGCGTTGGGATCGTATCGCCAAGCTCTTTCCAGTCGATCTGTTTCGGAGCAATTCTGAGAAACTTCATTTTTGAGCATTTTTCTACAAGAGACTTGATCTCCTGATCACACCTCCCAAATGGGAAGCTTTTGGACCCTCAAAAGCTTTCTGACTAGTGAAAATGATAATGTGGAGACTGATTCTCCACTCTTCCACCTTTGAACAACTGAAATCTACCCGATTTCATCAAATGAAGCTTTTGAGAAAATGTTAATCTGTCTCTGGAATCAACTGATCGTCCATTGCTAAGATTGACGAAGTCATGATGCAAATGATTAAAATTTGCAGAACAAAAATTGGAATCTGCAGAAAATAAACTTTTTCTACATTGATCAAACTTCCAGAAAGAATTAAAATGACTTTCACCTTGCAAACTGTTCCCATGGCGAATTGCACCATTCTGAAACCAACTTTTTCCCATGCTGAATTTTGTGTCCTTCTTGCTTGCACTGCTTTGCTTTGACACTTCATTCACTGCATTGGTTGACCCAAAAGGTAATTTGTGCAACATAACATTATCTTCTTTCAAAGACAAACTGTTATCAAACTGAGACAAATCATTAGCAACATCATAAAAAGGCGAATGCTCAAAATCTGGTCGTTTCAACATCAACAAAGTTAGACTTTGACTTGCATTAACCAGTATTTTCAGTTGACATGCATGGAGTAATGAAGATTCCAGCTTCTTCTTGTGAGCTCTCACAATGTAATCTTTACCATCTTTGAACAAGTGATACTTGTTTTCATGGCGATAGATGTTACACCATTTTTTGGTCATCTAACTTATTATCATTAGATGGACCCAAGTACACCATGTAAGACCAGTTTTACCCTAAGTAAAACCGCTTTCACTATGTTAAAACAGGAAACCCCAAAAGGAAATATTAAACAAACCCATATTTGTTTGATTTTCCTCATGGAATATTAATTAAACCATAATTTAATTATTATTCCCCGGTCGTATTTAACCAAAATCAAAGAAATTAATTAGATAAACCTTTATTTATCTTATTAATTTCTAGGAATAATTATTTAAATCTTATTTAGATAATATTCCTTGTTAAATATAAACCAAATCACCCCTGAGAATAATTAAATAAATCATTATTTATTTGATTATCTTCCAACACTTCCTTAAAAGATAAATAAATCATTTATTTATTTATTTTGACTAATCAAAGGATTTGACCCAAGTCGAAGACCCTTTCCCTCTTGAAAATGCAACCAGATGATGGAGCTTAGTGAAATGAAGTCGCCTTCACTAAGTGGGCCCGCAGGCTATTTTTGGCGCAAAGTCTATTTTTAGACTATGTCTATTTTTAGACATACGGAGCATGGTGGGGAATTCCAGTTGGAGATTCTTGAAGCATGCGACATGTTGGTAAAAATAGATGAGACTCATATTTTTAGATCCCAGGCTATTTTTAGACTACCTCTCCTAAAAAATATGGAAGTCAAATATTATTTACCCTTAATAATATTTTGACTATAAACAGCAGTTTACTCTCTTGGAGCACTTCAGTTCGAGTCATGGAGGTGGCTCATGCAACTGACAGAGGAATCACGTGGTTCCTAGGGTTTGATGGCATCTTGCATGGTTGACTTCAGTTGGACTTCAGTGGGAGAAGTTTTGGAGGAGTTAACGGGACAAATAGTGGAGTTGTGATTACAATTTATTTGAGTTGAACTAGTTGAGATTAGTTAACTAGCTAATCAATTAGATATGAGTGGAGTAAATTAAATAATATTTAATTTACTAAATATTAACTCATTAGTCGACTCAAGAACACTTCAGTTCACTACAGTGCATGATCAGTTCAGTGAAGACCAGTGAAAGAGATAGATGAAAGGGTAGAGTTAGCTATCAGTTGTAACTATACTGTTGCTATTTGCAACACATAGATAGGTGGAGTAAGCTATGAGTATTGCAAAGTTTAGGCTGGTGGTTTATCTATATAAGGAGGCCATCACCTAGCATTAAAACACGCAATCAAGGGTGGCTATCAAGTGGCTAAGGATTGGAGCAAGTGATTTGCTAGATCTAGCTTGATAGTGTGTAGCATGGGAGGTAGTGCATGAGAGCTTGTGAAGAGTTTTTGTACTATGATTGTTACATGATTTCTCCATTATAATATACACAATAGCTGGGGTTTTCAGCTATAGGCTTTCCCCATACATACTGAGTTAATGTGTGATTGATTTGATGTGCGATTGCTTCTATATTATTTCCGCATGTGAACACGCAATCAAGGTTGGCTATCAAGTGGCTAAGGATTGGAGCAAGTGATTTGCTAGATCTAGCTTGATAGTGTGTAGCATGGGAGGTAGTGCATGAGAGCTTGTGAAGAGTTTTTGTACTATGATTGTTACATGATTTCTCCATTATAATATACACAATAGCTGCGGGGTTTTCAGCTATAGGCTTTCCCCATACATACCGAGTTAATGTGTGATTGATTTGATGTGAGATTGCTTCTGTTATTTCCGCATGTGACAATTAATTGTAGAAGAAGGTTATGTGTTATGTATGCAATTCGAAATTGATATATGACCAGGTTAATCTTCAGTGAATAAGTGATTTATTCAGCTAATTTCTACATGGTATCGGAGCCAGGTTAATTGTCGAAGTCTATTACGGTGATTGCAAACTTATTTCCTCGGACAGAGTCTGCATGCGGGCCAGGTAGCCTCCGGAATATTCATCCTTCTTTGTAAGGTGAAAGATCTGGTGAATGCCCTTTGCAGTCAATCTCTGATTTGGAAATAATTTGTTTTCAAGTATAGATCGGAAGCGATAGAGCCTTGAGTTTGGAATTCGAATTTTGCAGAAGGTTGTTCTTCTTGGTGCCGGTGTTGAAAGATGTCTTCTTTCAATGGTTTGCGACTCGAATATGCTCTCAGCTGCGCTTCGAACTATGTTGCATGGAAGGATCGCATGGAAGCAGTGTTAGAAGATAATGGTCTGAAGGAGTTCGTAGATGCGGATGTCCCAAAGCCCACTGATGCAGCTTTGGTCGATGCATGGCAAAAGAAGATCGCGAAATGTCGAAGGATCCCGTTGGAGGGCGTCAAGGATCATATTGTATCCAGCCTGCATGGAAAGGCTACTCCATATTTAATGTGGAAAGCTTTGACGGATCTATTCCAGAGTAAGAGTGACCAAAGGAAGCTGGCACTCAAAGATAAGCTCAAGAACATCAAGATGGAGAAGGGCGACAGTATCGCCAAATACCTCACGAAGTTCACTCAATGCAGAGATGAGCTGGGAAGTGTGGGGGTGGTTGTCAAAGTTTCACTGATTGCATGCTTAGTTTCAAGTATGCTGGGATCGGTGTGGTTCTTGGACAGCGGTGCGTCATTTCATATGACGGGAGATCGGGAGTTGTTCTCAGATCTGGAGGACAAGGATCTGGGTATGCACATCGAGATGGGCGATGACGGTAGATACAGTGCGACTGGTATCGGTACCGTATCCTTTCAGAGGGAGTCTGGTAAACCCTTTGTCTTAAAGGATGTCATGCATGTACCCGGATTGAAGAAGAACCTGATTTCAGTAGCGATGTTGGAGGATAAGGGGTATGATGTGGTCTTCAGCGAAGGAAAAGCCTTCCTGCGCAGTAAGACTACTGGAGAGACCCGGAAGATAGGGGTTCGAACTCAGAACCTTTATCAGTTGCAGGTAGATGACTGCGCAGCTATGGCATGCAAGGCCGGAGATGTGGTGAGCCGGGATGATGAGGGCGAACTATGGCACAGGAGATTGGGCCATCTTCACCATGGAGCTTTGAAGATTCTGCAGCAGATTTCTACCGGACTTCCTAAGGGCACCCTTGCGCAGTCAGATCAGTGCAAGGGGTGTACTTTAGGGAAGTATGTGAAAGCCACCTTTCACGAGAAGGATAGTCGCACCACGACGATCCTTGAGAGAGTTCACACATACGTGTGTGGTCCTTTCTCAGTTGCTTCGACAGCAAAGCACAGGTATTATGTGATCTTTGTTGATGATTTCTCTCGAAAGTGCTGGATCTTCTTCATGCAGAAGAAGAGCGATACATTCGCGAAGTTCTGTGAGTTTAAAGCACTGGTCGAGAATGAGTCTGGGAAGAAGGTGATTGCTCTAAGGAGTGATAACGGTGGTGAATTCATCTCGGCTGAATTCAAGGAGTTCTGCAGCGCAGAAGGGAGTTGGAGAGAGCTCATCGCACCCCATAACCCACAGCAGAACGGGGTGGCTGAGCGGAAGAACAGAACGATCGTGGGTGCTGCACGGGCAATGTTGCATGATCAGGGCCTACCCCTTCACTTGTGGGCCGAGGCATGCAATACAGCAGTGTATGTGCAGAACCATTGTCCTCACAAGGTTCTTGGCATGAGTACACCAGAGGAGGCTTATTCTGGCAAGAGGCCTGATATTTCCCATTTGCGGATTTTCGGATCTCCTGTCTACATGCATGTGACAAAGGATGCAAGAAGGAAGCTGGATCCAACTGCTGAAGTTGGAATATTTGTGGGGTACACCGATACACCTCATAACTATCGAGTGTATGTGCCAGACAGTCGCAAGACTGTTGTGCGACGGGATATAAAATTTCAGGAGGAGAAAGCCATGCAGTGTTCGCTTGAGAGGGAGCTACACTGGCATGCAGATGAGGAGCTGTTAGTTCCTAAGGAGGAGCTTCCGGATGTGGATCAGCCACAAGAGGAGGTTCAGGAGGTGGAAGAAACCACCCAGGCAGCGCCAACCATCAGAGGGCGCATGCGCACTACAGAAGCTGAGCGACTGGCTCGGGATGCAGAGAAGGTTGTAGGGCCACCTACAGCACAGCGCAGACAGAGACAGTCACCGGATCGGTACACTGGATACATGGCTCTTATGAGTCAATGTGTTGTGACAGAGCCATCCTCTTTTGAGGAAGCTGTGGAGGAACCCGCATGGGTCGATGCCATGATCGAAGAATATGATTCGATCATCAGGAACAGTGCATGGGAGATTGTCCCAAGACCGGTTGGGAAATCAGTTGTAGGTTCGCGATGGATCTACAAGGTGAAGCAGGCGGCTGACGGGAGTGTGGAGAAGTACAAGGCAAGATTTGTCGCCCGTGGCTTCTCACAGATCGAGGGGATCGACTATGAGGAGACTTTTGCACCTGTCGCAAGGTACTCTTCCATACGGACGATCCTTGCTCTCTCAGCGCAGATGGGGTGGCACATTCATCAGATGGATGTGAAGACTGCGTTCCTCAATGGAGTTATTGAGGAAGAGGTGTACATAGAGCAGCCTGAAGGTTTTGAGATCTTCAGAAGTGAGTCGCATGTGTGCCGACTCAAGAGAGCACTGTATGGGCTGAAGCAAGCACCTCGTGCTTGGTACACTCGGATAGACAGCTACTTCACCGGGCTTGGATTCTCCAAGAGTGAGGCTGATCCAAACCTGTACCAGATTGTGGTGGAGGGGAAGCTGTTGATCATCGTACTGTATGTAGATGATCTGATTTTGACTGGCGACGAGCAGCTGATACTTTCATGCAAGGAGGATCTTGCACGAGAGTTTGAGATGAAGGACCTGGGCATCCTTCATTATTTCCTGGGATTGGAGATTTGGCAGCGCAGTGGAGGACTGTTTGTTTCTCAGGGCAAGTATGCCCGGGAGATTCTGGAGAGGTTCAACATGCAAGGCCGCAAGCCTGTTGATACCCCTCTTCCTGGAGGTTGGAGGAAGGGAGATGCTACTTCGGAGGAGGTAGTGGATGCCACTGTCTATCGACAGTTGGTGGGGTCGTTGATGTATTTGGTCAATACTCGACCCGATATATGCTATGCAGTTAACCAGCTTTCGCAAGCTATGGTTAAGCCTACCAAGCTCTTTTGGAAGGAAGGCAAGCATGTATTGCGCTATATCAGAGGCACATCGGGATATGGTCTATGGTACAGACAGGAGGATGGAGCGAAGCTTTCTGGCTTCACTGATGCAGATTGGGCAGGGAGTCCAACGGACCGGAAGAGCACTTCTGGAGGAGTTTCCAGCATTGGGTCGACAGCAGTTTCCTGGTACAGCAGGAAGCAGAGATCCGTGGCACTCATTTCAGCAGAGGCCGAGTACATGGCAGCAATTTTGGCTGCATGCGAGGCTATTTGGATGAGGAAGATCCTCGCAGGTTTGTTCAGGTTGCATTTGGAGCCTACAGTGATCTACTGTGATAACCAGAGCTGCATCAAGCTCTCGGCTAATCCAGTATTTCATGATAGGTCCAAACATATCGACATCAGGTACCATCATATCAGAGATTGTGTTCAGCGGAGAATCATGATGCTTTCATATGTTCCCACTGAGGATCAGGATGCCGACATCCTGACGAAGGCGCTCACCAGGAGCAAGTTCGAATTCCACAGAGGCAGGATAGGGGTTGCAGATAATCCATATCTTGCTGAGAGGGAGTGTTGAGAATGCAGCAAGATGATGGAGCTTAGTGAAATGAAGTCGCTTTCACTAAGTGGGCCCGCAGGCAAATTCTGGCGCAAAGTCTATTTTTAGACTATGTCTATTTTTAGACATACGGAGCATAATTTGGGAATTCTACTTGGAGATTCTTAAAGTATGCGACATGTCGGTAAAAATAGATGAGACCCTAATTTTTAGGACCCAGGCTATTTTTAGACTGATCTCCTAAAAAATATGGAAGTCAAATATTATTTACCCTTAATAATATTTTGACTATAAACAGCAGTTTACTCTCTTGGCGCACTTCAGTTTGAGTCATGGAGGTGGCTCATGCAACTGACACAAGGAATCACGTGGTTCCTAGGGTTTGATGGCATCTTGCATGGTTTACTTCGGTTAGACTTCAGTGGCAGAAGTTTTGGAGGAGTTAACGGGACAAGTAGTGGAGTTGTGTTCTGTTTGTTTCGGGCCAACTAGTTGAGATTAGTTAACTAGCTAAATCAACTAGATATGAGTGGAGGCAAATTAAATAATATTTAATTTACTAAATATTAACTCGCTGTCAACTCAAGAACACTTCAGTTCACTACGTGCATGACCGGCCTGAAGGCCCGAAAGAGATGATGAAAGGGTAGAGTTAGCTATCACAGTAACCATCATGTTATTTGCAACACATTGATAGGGTGGAGTAAGCTATCAGTATTGCAGTTCCAGCTGGTGGTTTATCTATATAAGGAGGCCATCACCTAGCATTAAAACACGCAACAAGGTTGGGTATCAAGTGGCTAAGGATAAGTGATTTGCTAGACTTAGCTTGATAGTGTGAGGTAGGCATGGGAGGTAGTGCATGAGAGAGCTTGTGAAGAGTTTTTGTACTATGATTGTTACATGATTTCTCCATTATAATATACACAATAGCTGGGGGGTTTTCAGCCATAGGCTTTCCCCATACATACTGAGTTAATGTGTGATTGATTTGATGTGAGATTGCTTCTATATCGCATGTGACAATTAATTGTGGAAGAAGGTTATGTGTTATGCATGCAGTTCGAAATTGATGTATGATCGGGTTAATCTTCATTGAATAAGTGATTTATTGACTAATTTCTACACCCCTCCAACAAATATAATAAAGTATTCCATAAAAGGTGGATCTAGATTTGGTTAACATTATTTTAATCATGCACCAAGATCTAGAATGACCCAATATTTTGTTATAAATAGGAGGGTTTTCCCCATCTTTCTTCGCCTTTTGTTGCCTACTAGATCACTCTGGATCTATACACTTGGTCTCATTTTTCATCATTTTCTCCCATTGAGCTTCATTTTTGCATTGGGTTTTCTACACCTACAAGAGAGAGAAAGCTTAGATCTGAAGTGTTGAGGACTACAAAGAACCCATCCCATTGAGGAGAGCTGGATACACCTTCTTGTTTTCCTCCCAGGTGCCCTGTAATATAAAAATTCTTTCAAAAAATTGTGTTCTTGTCTTGTCTGTTGGATGCATGGAGCAAACCCTTTTATTTTACTGCTTAATGTCTTTCCATACATAGATCTGGTGTTTTGCAGCTATTTTCTTGTCTAACTAATCGCAGATCTGAAGATATTGGCAGCCACTTTTGTTGTTAGGGCTATTAGTTATGCGTAGCTAAAGTGGTCCTTTTTCGTACACTTTGACAAAGGATTCATACTAACAAATGGCGACTCCACATGGGTTTTAAATTACGACCGCTGTCGTTTTTCATATTCCTGCATATCCAGCTACTTCAGACCCTAGGGTTTCTTTTCAGCTGTTTATTTTTCCTATTTTTATGTTGTTTTTCTCACATAAAAACCTAAAACATTAAAATTTCTAACTTCCGTGTGTTTCTGGCCCTATTGCGCAGGTAAGCGACACCAGCCGCAACTGAGACGACAACTTTTCTGAAAATCTGCCGCCGAGACAACCGGAACAGGGGGTCGCACTTTTTGGCCCTAAACCTATGACCTCGACCTCCAGGTCGCACTTTCCAGCCTGTTTCCTGCGACCTGCACTGAAATCAGGTCAGAAACTGCGACCTGCCTTTTTTTTCAGCAATTTTTCAGCAATTTTTCTAGGTTTTGCTGCAGCTTCTGCCGGGGTCCTCCAGCCTCTGTCTCAGCCTGTTTTGACCAAGTTCTGATCTATTTTTACTCATCTAAGTGGGAACCTAGCCCCTTATGGCTTTAGTACCCTTCACTTTTTGTGGAAGAGTTTTAAGCTGTTTCAGCCGTCTGTTTTTCAGAGCTTCAGCCTCCTTTTTTCCAGATCTGTTACCTCCCTTTCAGATCCTTTGAAATCAGCCTTTCTTCCTTTCAAATCACCTCCTGTCGTTTTGTTTGGACCTCCTTTGAAGGCCTCCGCCTTGCCCCCTCCGGTTTTTTGTTGATTTCCTTCCTTTTTCCAGCCACCTTGCCTCTGTCTCTTGGCTGCGATCTGCACCTCTTTTCAGCAGCTTTGTCCTCTAGATCCCTGTCCCCTTTGACCTTAGATCTATTGGCCCCTTTTCTGTGTGTTTTACATAGTTTTTCCCTTTATTTTCAGCATAGTTTTGAGAGACCCACTTTCTTGGGTTAGATAGATACACAAGTAGCTGTTATTTTTCTGTTATTTCAGCATTATATTTTGTTCTCTGTAGGTTTATTTTCAGCTACGCAGCACACTTTTTTCTTGCTCTCAAAACGGAAAGGGTTTAAAAATTAAAATTAACGCACGCCACACACTGACCCTAAGTGAAGAAGCGCCTGATGAACACCGCCAGGCAAAGACTCTAAAATGAATTGTCCGCTTGCACCTTTGCCTTGGCCAGCAATTGATTGTCCCTTTACGCACTGTCGGTTTCTTCTTCTGCTGCATCATCATGTCATCATTGCGCCCCCAAGGCGCCTTTCCCGGAGACTTCTTGGCCTTCATCCTCAGTTTCCGGTCGATCAACCTGCTCCGCCCCGCCATCGTCGAGCCAGTCCGCCTTCGAGTCCGCACTCCGACTCCTCTCCTGATTCATCGGGTCCTCCTCCTCCCGGTTCTCCCCCTGTCACCTTCACTATGTCTGGTCCAGGGCCTAACGCTAGCGGTTCTCCCGGCCCTAATGCCGGCCCTACTACTATTGGAACTGCCACAGGAACAACCCCGGCCACCCCTTTGCTGCCGTACATTTCAGGCCTCAGCCTCCCCGATTTCAATTAGTTGATCAACGACCCTATCCGCCACAATGTTGGTTGGCCTGCCATGCCAACCAAGCTCCCTTCCGACATTCCTAAATTCGAAGGCCAAGCTGGAGAAGATCCATCCAATCATGTCCGATCTTTCCACATGTGGTGTTCCTCCAATTCCATTACCGATGACTCCATCCGTCTTCGTTTGTTCCAACGCACGCTTACCGGCGAAGCTTCTAAATGGTATGTCGAACAAGCCATCTCTACCCATACCACCTTTGAGACTCTTGCCCAAGCCTTTTTGTCGTACTTCCAGCTCCCTCTCCGATACGATACTGGCACGGAGCTCTTGACTTCCTTCAAGCAATCCTCTTCCACGCGCCTTTCTGCCCATGTTCAGGAATGGCAAAGAAGACGGAGCTTATGTCAAGCCCCTCCCTTTGAAGATCGGGTTTACATGGATTGGTTCCTTCGCACCCTTCCCGCTCCCATCGGCAAAGATGTTGCCTCTCACTTTCCTCAAATTGAAGAAGCCGCCCTCCAAATAGCATTGAAATATGACCTGATCTACGCTCAATCTGGTTATGTTTATACCGTTCTTCCTGACCTCCCCAGGCCCGGCGGCGCTAACGCCCCAGGGGCATCTCATTCCCCCGACGGTATCGTTGGAGCCCTTTCCCATCCATATGCTCAACCTCCTATGGGCTATGGTCCCCCTCAGGGAGGGGCCAGCTCCTCCAGCACTCTCCCCCCTCCCGGTAGCATGTATCCAGGATACGGCATGCCTCCTCATTTTTCCCAACCTCCTGCTTACCTCAATGTTGCCCAACCTACCCATTACCCTTATCCGCAGCCTGGTGCGCCAGCCCCTCCAACATATGCGCTTCCTCCTCCCTTGCCTCCTCAACCCCAGCACCAGCACCTACAGCCCCCTCCAGGGCAAGTATTTGCACAGCATGGCGCGACCAATCCCCCTTCTTCTCAAAGAAGGCGGAGAGGCAATCCAAACCAATCTGCCCCTGGTAACCGTGGACCCAATCCTGGTGTGGACCCTAGCACTGCCAACCAGCAACAGGGCACTCAGCCCAAGCCAGACAGGCCACTTCGCACAAGCAAGCCTTGTTCGTGTTGCGGTGTTTATGGTCACTACACCCACGATTGTCCCCTTTTACCCCAGATGCGGCAGATGTGGGAGTCTCAAGCCACATTGCGCGGACAGCACGCCTCCCCTCATACTCCTCCTAATGTGGCCACTACTCAACCAGCTGTGTTTAATGATCCTTTCCCTCAGCAAGGATTCGTGGCTACTCAACCGCCCGACAGCCAAGTAGCCACCCCACCTTCCCTTTCTGGTTCCTCTGATTACCAGATCCTTATGATGCACTCCGATCCCAACCCGTCCGTCGATCTTCACCTTCAAACTCGGTCTCGCCAGTACCCCAAGCCTCCTGCTCAGGCTGCTCCCGAGCCTCCTTCTTCAGGTTCTCTAGAGCCTCTTTCGTCACCCAGTGGCCCCTTACATATCCTTAAACCAAAAGTTGAGGTTCATACCAAGATACCTAAGGGCCCACTACGACGAAACGCTGCTCCCAGTCGGGCTGCCCATTCGTATAGCATAGTAGATGATTTGGCGCAGTCTCCTGCCGCCATTTCCACTGCCCAGGCTCCTCGATCGTGCACACCAAAGAGACCTACACTATGCGTGGGCGGCTGGCAGATCTGCGTGGCCAGAAATGGTGTTTAGACGCCCTCAAATCGAGACCATCCTCCTCTCCTCCTTCCATACGCGTTCAAATCCGAGTCAAATCAAGACGCCAACGTGTCGATGTATCTGCATTGATGCTGAAGTCCACCTGTGATGTCAGCTTGGTTTGGAAGCAACTCGGATCTCTGAGCGGCCCCTTCCACGATCACCCTTGACGTGGACCGGTCCATGCCTCCCGGCCATTGGCTTTGTTTCGTAGTCTATCACCCTCGCTTTGGAAATTGTTTTGCGTTGACTTCGAAGTCATCGACGCCCATGGAGCCACAACATTCTATTGGGGGGCGGCTTCCCACTATATTCCCTGCCCCGTCCCATCCGTGGTCTTTAGCAGATGTCTTTCCCCCATAATGGAAAGATAGTCTGTTGAGGCCTTTGACAGTTGACATATCATGAGCCAAAATATCAGACCTCACCTGAGACGACCATCTCTTCTATAGCCAACAAGCAAACCATCGATTCTTTGACCGGTGTCTCCCCCGGCGTTTACAAAGATTCCTCCCTGCTTGGAACTTTACCTAACCTTCCTCCCCCTCCCATCACTGATCCCAGCTCCTCAAATGTTTGCATGATGCAATCGTCCCAGGTTGCCCGTCCGCAGCCTGCCTCGGCTAGTCAGCAACCTCCCCCCCGCCCTTCGAAACCCGCTCCTAGCCATTCATCTCAGCCCGCCGGACCTCCTCCTTCTGGCCCTCCCCCTACAGCTGGTATCCCTGATCCCCTTTACCCTCCAGGATCGGTTCCTCACGACAACAACCATATCGAAGCCATCCCTCTGGTCCTTACCATAGCAGGCGATCCACCCTGGCTCCTCAGAATTATTACGTCCCCGTCATGGCCACCCTCTCTCTCCCTAACTTGACCTTGGGCATACCGGTCTGGTACCTTGATCCCCCAGCCGCAACCCCTCCTAGTCATCCCAAGCCCTATATGGCTTTGACACCGGTTCAACCGGTCCCCCTAGCTTCCTCGGTTGCCTCTGTGCCCCCAGCACCTCCACAGGACCCTTCTCCTATCGTGACGGCACCCGGGAAGAAAGGCAAAGCCCGCAAGGGGGCACCCAAAGACAAGACTACCACGACTGACCCAGTCCCTCCACCGCCCGCAAAGCCTTGCGCTTTATGTGATGTCACCGGTCATGCCACCCATGCTTGTCCTGAGTTGCCCCGTATTCAGCCCATGGTTAAAGTCGCGTTCCCCGAGTCTACGGTCCCTGAAGCCCCCATTCCTTCTTCGTCCATAACCAAGAACCCCAAGACTCTCCGCACCAACAAGCCCTGTGCTTTGTGCGGCGTTCATGGCCATTACTCCCACCATTGTCCTCACCTGACGCACTACCGCGCCTCTTTAGAGGTAATCCGAGAGTATGAGGTTGAAAAAAATCAATCCGCCTCTCCTATCCTCGCGCAGTACGCTTCAGGTCAACCTGAGGATCCCCTCGCTCCCATCGACATTCCCCCCCCTGATGTTCAGATGACAGAGTCTACTGTAACCATCCTTTACCTATCTTCCTCTGCGAGACACTCGGAGCCTAGCCCGTCTGCATCCTCCCTTGTTGTGTCCCTTGATCACCCTGTTCCTCCTCATACCCGAGATCACTCCACTTGTGTTTCTGTTGACCTCCGCAGCCCGAGTCCTCACCATGTTTCCGATAGTCCTCATACACCACCTTGTCTGAGTCTTGGTCATCCTGCCCCTTACACTCCCTCCTACGGTTGCCGCCCGATGACTTCTGTACACTCACGCTGCTGTCATTTCCTTTCATCCCCTCATTTATTGTCTTGTCACACCATTCTGCAGGACCCCCCGTCCACACCCTTTATCGGCTACGACGATGGTGCAAGTTGCTACTCTAGGAATCTAGCCTCGGCAGGATGGGCCATCTTCACCCACTTGCATGCCCTTGTTCTTTCTAATGGGGTATGCATTGGTTCTGCCACCAACAATCAGGCCGAATATGATGCAGTGCGTGGTCTGTTAGCTGATGCCCTCTTTCATCGCATCCTCCATCTGCACGTTCGTTTGGATTCCCTGCTTCTTGTAATGCAACTAAATGGTGTTTATTGTGTGCATAACCCTGTGCTGTTTAGACGCTATTTACGAGTGAAAATCTTGATACGTGCATTTGAAACCATAACTTTCAACCATGTACCTCGAGAATAGAATCACTATGTAGATAGTATTGCAAACCATGTTCTAGATTGGCATTTATCACACACATTTCATACAAGACCATAACATTAAATAAACCATCAAAAAACGATGCATATCCATAATATGTGTCGCAAAACATGTGTTTAGATTCCATCTACTCTGATACATACGACATGCCCATAGCATGTTACAAACATCAACCCAAAACTGGGGGCACCACCTGCCCCTACATACATCATAGGGGGCACCACATGCCCCTACCCCTAATCACTATCTGGAGGCTCCCGGGCCAATGGCTCTGCCCCTGCAGCATGTATATCGCGCATAGCCTGACCAGCCATCGCCATGCGCCGCATGACACCTCGCCACTCCGAGGGGAGACCAACACATGGCTCTATGTACTGGTCGTCTAAGTCCTGCCACCCGCGCTCTGATACTTCGGTCAACAACCTTTCACATCTACGGCGGATGTCCTCCAGCAGGGCGGCTGCATCCTCATTCTGCGCCGTTCTCGACCCACTTGGACCTGTAGCTCCAGACGCTGCCGGTCGTCCCATATATCCAGCCGGTTTTACCGGTGCTATATCTGCATACCAACAGTACATGAATTAGTATCATCAATTACTATTCAAAAACTTTAACATGCCCACACAAGAATAGCAATTTGTCACTTACCATAGGGCCCCCAGACTCGACCAGGCGGAAGTGGTAGATCCAGATCCCCACAGTAGCTCATCCCACTATATGGGTAGTCGTCTATGTACAGCGGCATCTGATCCCAATGGGCAAAAAACTCCGGTCGAAACACCCGCCCGACCGCCCCTCCTCCTCCTCTGCACAGTAGCCGTCCCCAATGGCGCATCCTGGGCTCCCTCGGGCCCCCATCTGGAAGCTGTACACGAGGCCTCAAGGTCGGGATCTTCTCAAAGAAGAAGGCGCACAACAAAGTCCCATATGAGCAGTCATGATTCACCTGCCGCCTGCATAGTGACAACTGTCGCTTCAGCGACACCAACAACATCTGGGCCCACCCATAGTAGGTCCCACCCAACACACTTTCCACTATCATCATCTGCCCCCCAGTGATGTGATGGAACGCCTGGATGCCCAGGATTCGCAGCACAGCTGTGGCCACTGCACGAGTTTCTAGCCTCTCTAGATCCCCGATCGGTATTCAAGTCCCCTTGACTTGGAGACCCGGTCGACAATGGCGTTCCACAAACTCCATGATATGCCGCCCCCGCGGCAACACTGGCTGTGTGTTTCCCACCATCCCCAGTGGTGGGAGACCAGTCAGGAAGTACACATCCTGGACTGTCAGCTCGATCCTGTGCCCCTGCACTACAAAGATCTCCTGATCTGGATCGCAGTAACTGATAATCTGGGCCAGTAACGGTTCCCCTGCTCTCATCAACGGGTTCTCCAAAAACTTGAGAACCCCAAATCTGGCCAAAACACGGCGGACGCCTTGATCCGCCTGGATCTCTGTCCGTAGTGTCCCCAGATCTCTCTCTCTCCAGTTGACCCGTAACTCTGCCATACCTGCACAAACACATCATTTTTGTCAGCGTACAGACCGGGAAAACCATAACCAAACACCAAAACCCAACTTCCAGCCATAAAACAACACCAAAACCCCCTCATCTCCCAGGTCGCAGTTTTCTGCTCTATTCTGAACCAGGTCGCACTTTTTGCCCTGATACCTGCGTCCTAGGTCGCACTTTTTTCCCCAAAAAGTGCGACCCGGCCGTAGAGATGGAGGGGCTGTTTCTGGATTTCTGGGCCCTAAACTGAAAAAGTAATCCATCAAAATGCAAGAGAAAAGTTAGACCTCCTACCTGCAACTGACGGATCGCGATTCCAACGGTCGGTTTGTCCGCTACGTTCGCCGCAAGATTTAGGGCCTTCTCTCCTCTCTACATTCACCACAGCAACAATAGCAAATGAGTGATTTTGGAGGGAACACCGCCTTATTAAAAGATAACCCCTGTTTCTTCTTTCGACTGCCGTGACCACACCGTAGCCCCGTTTGACGAACCATCTGCACCGTTGGAAAGCTCTCACCGCGCCCTCAAATGGGTATCTGTTAGTTTTTTGAGATCTGACACTCCACCAGGACACATTTTGTCCAAGAAGGGTCACTTCACCCCTCCTTAAAATCGAATTTCCTCACTTACGACACTTGTACTTGGGGCACCATCTTGCCTCCTTACTTATCTTCGTTCGTGTTGATTTTCGTCATGAGTTCCCATCATGTACTCATGTTTCCATGGTCCCCCATTGAGGCCTTTACTGTGTGGCAGCACCATTGAGTCGCCCTTGTTTAGAGCATCCAAGTTGAGTCATCATTCACTCCATGGAGTCTACACCGAGTCCCTTTTTACCCCACTATAGCCCTCCATCCATCATTGATTGGTCTCTCTCTTGTGTCGCACATTATGACCTTCAGTTCCACTGTCCCCCATCCCTGATGATGTTGTGTCAGTCGCTGCCATGTCATTCATGCCCTTTATGCTCTAGCAAGGGAAGTCGTCCATTAGCTACTCAGTCCTCTCCACTTCACTATCATCATTAGTGTCAGTCTGTCCGTCGCTCTACTCTTTTCTCTCGTGCCTTAGTTGAGGGTCTCTCATTGCCTCAACTATGGCGGACCTCCTTCTGTCGACATCAGCTCATTCATTCCAGAAGCCAGGTCTAGAGGGCGGTGTACCTTGGTTCCAGCTTCCACTCTTGTTCAGTGCCTCGGATCAGGCAAAGGGATATCTCCTTTCCCTTTGGCTTGATTGTTTCTCCAGCTCCTTCAACATGATCGAGATTCGTATACTTGATGGTCCAGTGATCCAGTAGCAGCTCTTGATGATTCCCGGGTGTGTGTGAGATGTTTCAACCCTCATGAGGGGGTGGCCCTGTAGGTAGCCCCTCACATGCCCAGATGACCTCTTCTTTGCAGCCTTCGATGCAGCTCCAGATATTTGATGATGTTGGCCATTGCCACTTGCAACGCCTCTTCGATTTGCATGTATCAGTCAGATTTTGTGAGCCCTTCCCCATTTGCAGGGGGCATTTCGGTTGTATTTGTATCTCATGTACTCAGATATTATTGTACAAGTCTTGGCTGTTATCCCAGGCACAGCATGTATGTGGGATTCCTCATTGTATTTTTATCTCTCTCATGATTATGCCAGCTGTATTTTATGGTTCGGTCCCTTGTTTACTGGACACACTATTCTTTTGTACTTTGTCTCGGCGGGCATAGGTATGCCTCCCCCGCCGCCTTCAGCACAGGTACCCTCTCATAAAAAGAGACTTGTTGCACCTGCGAGTCTCGTCTCCTCAGGGTCTAGTCCTTCAACACACTATCTACCTCACATTTCTCTCTCTGACATCCCCTTTTGTTGTCTAGTGATTGTATTCTTACAACGTACTTCGGTCATACGATTTGCTCCTGACACTCGCACGCTGGGGGGCAATCTGTTACACCATTTTTTGGTCATCTAACCTTTTATCATTAGATGGACCCAAGTACACCATGTAAGACCAGTTTTACCCTAAGTAAAACTGCTTTCACTATGTTAAAACAGGAAACCCCAAAAGGAAATATTAAACAAACCTATGTTTGTTTGATTTTCCTCATGGAATAATTAATTAAACCATAATTTAATTATTATTCCCAGTCATGTTTAACCCAAAAACAAAGAAATTAATTAGATAAACCTTTATTTATCTTATTATTTTCTAGGAATAAGTATTTAAATCTTATTTAGATAATATTCCTTGTTAAATATGACCAAATCACCCACAAATAATTAAATAAATCATTATTTATTTGATTATCTTCCAACCACTTCCTTAAAAAGATAAATAAATCATTTATTTATTTATTTTTGACTAATTAAAGGATTTGACCCAAGTCAAAGACCCTTTCCCCCCAACAAATATAATAAAGTATTCCATAAAAGGTGGATCTAGATTTGGTTAACATTATTTTAATCATGCACCAAGATCTAGAATGACCCAATATTTTGTTATAAATAGGAGGGTTTTCCCCATCATTCTTGACCTTTTGTTGCCTACTAGATCACTCTGGATCTATACACTTGGTCTCATTTTTCATCATTTGCTCCCATTGAGCTTCATTTTTTGCATTGGGTTTTCTACACCTACAAGAGAGAGAAAGCTTAGATCTGAAGTGCTGAGGACTACAAAGAACCCATCCCATTGAGGAGAGCTAGATACACCTTCTTGTTTTCCTCCTAGGTGCCCTGTAATATAAAAATTCTTTCAAAAAATTGTGTTCTTGTCTTATCTGTTGGATGCATGGAGCAAACCCTTTATTTTACTGCTTAATGTCTTTCCATACATAGATCTGGTGTTTTGCAGCTATTTTCTTGTCTAACTTATCGCAGATATGAAGATATTGGCAGCCACTTTTGTTGTTAGGGCTATTAGTTATGCGTAGCTAAAGTGGTCCTTTTTCGTACACTTCGACAAAGGATTCATACTAAAAATAGAAGATGGCCTTCCTGTCAAATAAATAAGGACTTCCCAAAACAATACCTGAGATATCAAGCGGCACCACATCAAGTTCCATTGTGTCAATAAAGTGTGCAGTTATTGCAAAGCGCAATATGCACTTCCTTGATACCTGCAAATTGGCATCCTTGCATAACCATCCAAGTGGATAAGGCTTCGGATGTGAAATGGTCTCAAGTTTAAGCTGCTTGACCAAATCTTCAGATATAATATTCGCTTGTGACCCACTGTCAAATAGTGTGTCAATTTTGGTATGTTTTGAAATTACCCTCACATGGAAAAGCTCTATCCTCCTCTTTTCTTCATGAGTATCTTTGTGAAAATTCAAAGAGCTAGAACTGGGATTTGTGTCTTGCACCACTTCTTTCCCCTTAGTGTTCTTTAAAACCATGCCTATGCTTTTTGTCTCATCTCCTGAGTCTGACCCTAAGTCTTGCTCAACTATTGCAACAGTTTTCTCCTTTTCCTTGGTCTTGTTTTTGTTCTTGAATTTTTCTGGTTTCAGTTCAGGATGAAGTTTCCAACAATGATCTTCATCATGACTTGTCTTCGAACAGTTCTTGCAAAAGAACTTTCCTTTGTCCTTTCTTGAATTAGCAACTCTCTTCTTTCCTTTGTTTTGAAAATTACTATCCTCATCAAAAATATTCTTTCCTCTAGCTTCTAAATGTGTAGCCTGCACACAGACTTCATCTAAGCTGGTAGGATTGAACAATAGAATAGTATGTTGCAGATAATTGTGCAAACCTCCTATGTATTTCAACAAGGTGTCTTGAATTTGTAAGTCTACTCCAAGTAGAAGTGCTCTCCTTCTAAACTCTTGGGTATAATCTTGCACATTTTGACCCTTAAGTTGCCTAAAATTTTGCCAATTCATGATTGCTTTCTGAATATGAGCAAGAGGATAAAATTGTTTCTTAATCGTTGTAATAAACTCATTCCAAGTTAGAGTTATCTTACCATGCTTTTTAATTTCCTCCCTAGTCTTGGCTTCCCACCAAACCAAAGCTGCTCCATCCATTCTGAAAGAGGCTAATTGGATTTTTGTGTCATCATCATGCAAATTCTGAATTCTTAGATAGACTTCCAGCTGTCTAATCCAGTTATCCAATTTTTCTGCATTCACATCACCATTAAACATCGGCAACTCAAACTTCACATCAAGCTTTAACAAAGGATTTTTAAAAGATGTTTTTGTTTTGTGTGACTGATTAACAGAAGTTGAAGAGGATGATGTGGAGGATGAGGATGATGATGGAGATGGTGGATCACCATTTCCTCCATTCCCTTTCTTAGACTCATCTTTGTCTTTCTTTCCTCCTGAAGAATCTCCTTCTCCTCTTTGGTTTCTAGACCCTTCTCCAGCAATCCTATCATTTCTCTCCTGGTATAGGATCCTAACCATCTCAGTCAAGTCCAAGAAAGCTTTTCTAAAGACTCTTTCTTCTTCCTTGGGATCCATTTCCTCATGTACTTCTCCTTCTCTGGAAGACATGTTTGTGGCTGATTCTAAGGCTAATGAGGATGAAATGGAAGGTGGATGTAATGACACTCTAGCCCTCCTTGGTTGAGGATTAACTTGTTCTCTAACCAATTGACCTTCCCCTCTTTGCAATTTCAGCCTAGTAAGCATCAAATTTTGCAGAATAATACAATTTACTTGCACAAATTTCACAAACTCTTAAGAAAAACCTTGAGCTTTGATACCAACCTGATCTGAAATTGTGAGAACAAAGTATTTCTCATACAGAGATTGACTGTAGGGGCATTCACCAGATCTTTCACCTTTCAAAGAAAGAATGAATCCGGAGGCTATCTGGCCCTTCTACAGACTCTCCCTAAAGAAATAAAAAGTAATCACAAAGATCCAATCAATGAAAGTATTTTTTTTAACTGCAAAGTATTCATTGATCCAACTTTAATGTGTGAATAGGCAAGTATACATATTCTGCAAATGAAGTGTAGTGGTTTGAAGATGAACTAACAAGTTTTGTTTACTGTTTAAACCTGCTTGGGAAAAGCTTGCTTATAAAAATTTACTATTTAGAGGATCAGAATCTAAAAATATGCAGCAAAATTATACAGTATGACAACAAATAATTGTTTAAGCAGTTCACCCCTCTCTTGGGCTACCTCCGCTGGGTCCAAAAGCCTCTAATTAGGCTTTTTCCTCTTTGATTAAATGCTCAAAATGTGAATAAAACTGTATAGAAGCCTCAAATGGAAAAATACACTGCAAAAATATATTCAGAAGGCCCAAATTAGTCTAAAATGACTAAACATTCACCTCCATTGGATGAAGGTAGTCCAAAACAACTCTTTTTCCCTTAGGCCCTGGTGGCTCCACGACCAAAAAAGCTGGTAAATTCTCTGTTAGAGCTCCCTGATGGCTCTGAAAACACTTCCAACAGCTTTAGAATGATCAATTACCCCAGAATAAAAAACAAAATCGTCCAAAAAGGACTTTCCTAGCCAAAGTTATGGCTAACTGAAGTTGGCCCTTCAAAAGCTCCGCTAATTCTGGAGAACTGGAGTTAACTCCAGTTAAAAACGGCAACGTCCCCAACTTTAGTGAGCGCGCTCCAAATTCGGCGGCAATAATAATTGTAACTGTTTGAACAATTCCGCGTTCACATGTGTCCAACCCGCCACTGGTTTGTTATAACAAACGGTTTAACCCACGCGGAGATGACGCCCGTTCACATGGCAACTGTTATAAATAAATGTTTTAACTGTTTCCACTCCAATGCAACAGATTGCAGTTTTAAACCTCCGCTCTAAACAAATCCGCTCCAACGATTCACCCACGTACACCTTGCCACGTCACCATAGCCACGTTTTACCCACGTGATATTTAAAAAACTTTATACTTTGGGTTTTCTAACCTTTTTTCATATTTCGTTGCCATGGGTTTTAAAACATTTCGAATTGTGGGTTTTAATAAATATGTGGTTTTAAAATTTAATTTTTAATAAGGTTTAAATTATTAAATTATATATTTTTTATATTTTATATGATTTAAATTAATCATATATTATATTAATTAATATATATTTTAAATTTTTTTATATTTTATATGATTTAAATTAATCATATATTATATTAATTAATATATATTTTAATTAATTTTAAATTATATTTAAACCTTAATAAAAAATAAAATTTTTCCCACATAATATTAAAAAAACTTTTCTTTCAAAATTGAAAGTTATCGGGCAATTTCAAAATGTAATATCTCCCCCATACAGTAACGGATTTGAGTGCCATTCACGGCGTTGGGATCGTATCGACGAGCACTTTCCAGTCGATCTGTTTCGGAGCAATTCTGAGAAACTTCATTTTTGAGCATTTTTCTACAAGAGACTTGATCTCCTGATCAGTAGGAGACTTTTAAAAGAAATTTTCCATCATAATCCCAAAGAGCCAAGTCATTTGACAAAGGCACAAGGAGATGTATCCCAAGACATACGGGTGAACTCCTTTATTAAATTTTCTATTATGTGTTGATGTTTTTTTGCTGCACCTTATGGTGTTTGTTCATGCTTATTATAAAAAAAAAAAATGTTTAATTCCTCACACTTAAAGCATTAAAATAATGTAAAACACATACACCTGAATCAAGAATTTGTTAGGATATTCCGACACATAGGAAATAGTTAAGAATAACTTAGTCTAGTGTAGAGATAGGTAAAGTGTGTTTCTTTACCATGTACATTTGTAACTTAAAATCCGACGATAATGATTTGTAGTGATCCGACAGTTATCTCTCACCTCAGTATTAATGACACTTTATCCGTTGCTTAACACCTGATTGGTCCATGATCGCTATTTAAAGAGCATGGAGGGTCATTTGTCCGGTAACCGTTTATGAGAGAAACATATGTAACTTTTATTTTATATTAATAAATTCCCTGAAGTGGCCACATTGGCTCAGGGCGTGGACTGTTTCCCTCTTTGAGGGTTTTAACCACGTGATTATATTGGTGTACTGATTTGTGATCTGTTTGTGAGCAGTGACCTTTGGTTCTTGATCTACGGAACTTACCTTGTAAATTCCTACATGATTGGAAGTCCACTGCAGGATATGTATTCACTCTTGGTTCAGGACCTATTACTTGGTCTTGTAAGAAAAAAAGTGCCATCTCCATTTCTTCAGCAGAAGCTGAGAATCGTGGTGCAATTGAAGCTAGCAAGGAAGCCATGTGGCTTCATCAGAACCTGTCTGAATTTGGTCTTCATCAGCAGTATCCAACTACACTTTGGTGTGATAATCAGAGTGCCATTCAGCTATGTAAAGATCCAGTTCAACATCAACATATGAAACACATTGAACTCCACATATACTTCATCGGAAATCTCATTCATGATCGTGTTCTTGAAGTGCAATATTGTCCAACCAATGATCAAGTAGCTGATATCTTTACGAAGGCTCTCACAAAAGCGAATTTTACCAAACTTCGATCCATTCTTGGAGTTCAGGAAATTTGTGATTAAGGGGGGGATAGGCTCTAATGCCTCCTTCCTTCTCCTATTGTGTCACTTTTGTAAATCCTTCAATCCTATCCCAATTTGTTCTTAAGGGGGGATGTTAGGATATTTAGACACATAGGAAATAGGCTCCTTTTGTGTCACCTTTGTAAATCCTTCAATCCTATCCCAAGTTGTTCTTAAGGGGGGATGTTAGGATATTCCGACACATAGGAAATAGTTAAGAATAACTTAGTCTAGTGTGGAGTTAGGTAAAGTGTGTTTCTTTACCATGTACATTTGTAACTTA